>ML681971.1:26821895-27046423 GCA_007922195.1 Podocnemis expansa
CCTGACGGATAAGGAGGGATATGCTTGATGCCTTACTAGTGTCTTAGAGCAAGCTAGGATAGGCACCTATTCTAGCTTACCTTCACGGGGAGTATATTCTGTGGGTTTTTTTGTTTTGTTTTTTTTTTTGTTTTTGAGAGATGAAATGGTAGGAATGAATGCATTTCTGTTTCCTGAATGTTCCCTTATTGCAGATACCAGGGAACTGTCAGGGTTGGCTGTTAATCTGGGATGGGGGTTGGCAGTGCACGGCTCTGGAGCTGCATGTGGCTCTTGAACTGCCGCCATGCAGTTCCAGGGACGTCAGGCTGCACTGGGGTGCCCAGCCAGCCGCAGCATCAGAGCCGGCTCCCAGCCACCCCCACCCTCCCACCACATGAGCACCACGTGGCTGAGTGGAAGCACTGCGGACCCTAGTGCTCGCAGGGCATGGGCCACCTGGGCCAGAGGCTGCACTGGCAGCCCTCCCTCCTCTCTGCTCCCACTCCCCGCCTACCCCCAGCCTGCCCCGCCTCCTCAGGGTGTAGAGAGCAGGGGTGGGGCCCTGGAGCTGCCTGCTTGGAAGTGTTCAGGCCGCTTCACCCCCAGGTACCCCAGGGCTGAACAGAGGCTGCCTGGACCTGTTCAGGGCTGGGGGCGGCTAGGGGTGGAGCAGGCCACTCCAGGGCCCAACCCTTGCAGCCACAGCTCTGTGCCAGCCCCTCGCTGCCTCCTGGGGAGGAGTGGTCGGTTGGGGATAGGCAGGGAGCACTGCTCTGCCCTGCCACAGGAGTGGAGGGAGGGAGGGCTGCATAACCTCTGGCCTGGATGGACCCTCCCCACCAAGCAAGTGCTAGGATCTGTGGCACTTCCACTTGGCCGCCTCCTACTCATGCGTTGGGGGCAGGGAATGACTCTTCTTGTTTTGGTTGCGGACCCCTGCTCTAGGAGTTCAATGGCTGGTGGTTTGTTATTTAGTTTGTATGACAGGGTAGCGGCAATAAAGCCATTGCCCTCTTGTTTTGTTCACCAGTTGCCAGATTCCCAGATAGTCGTAGTTGATTTGAAGATTGAATTATTGCCTCAAAAAACAGAGGGCAGTGAGTTTGCTTGTCTTTCAGTAGAAGCATTCCAACATCTATATTGTTGAAAATAAGGAGTGAGAGAGAATATGGTGTGTGTGTGTGTGTGTGTGTGTGTGTGTGTTTTGGAAGAGTGCTCTTTTTTCAGTATTTGGAAGTGTTGATAACGATTTACTTGGAATCATAGAAGCCAGCTACTTCTGGGTGGCTGACTACCATGAGAATTTTGAAATCAATCTAGACTGAGAGGCAGCCATCGCAAGTCGTCTTAGTATAATTTTAGGGGTTCTGGTACTGTATCTAACAATGTTGGTTCTTGCCTAAGACTATTGACTGGGTCACATTTTTGTCTCATGGTTTACCCGCAGACTTAAATTATAGTGAGTAAATTCTTTCAGATGCAATTGGAGAAGTTGCAGTTGTAATGATCCTTCATTTTAGGTCATAGAGAAGGGAAAATAAGTGTTAATTCAAACTGTTGAAAACAGATTGCCAGCCTAAAAGCATAATTTGATGCATTTTAGGTAGTAAGGCCTAGGCCTTACCATGCCTGATAATTACTGTAATAAATGTATGTAATCTTAGAAAAATTGTGTACATCTATTTTGTAAGGGAAAGGACTATGGGCAGGAGCATCATTGCCCCGGGAAAGGACCCAGGGCACTGGCCCAGGCCCTGCTCCCCAGCTGGGGATGGGGCCGGGAGTGGCTGCAAGCAGCTGGGCCCTGATCCCCAGCCAGGGACGGGGTGAGAGTGGTTGCGGCGGCTGTGGGTGGCTGGGACCTGGATCCCCGGCCAAGGATGGGGCCAGGAGCATCAGCCGCAGCTGCGGGCGGCTGGGCCCCGGATCTGCAGCCCAATCGGGCTGGAGACTGGGAGAGGCGGGGCCCCGCCAGACCCGAGGCACTGGCGCAGGGATTTGGGGTACGGGCCCCGTGTGTCTGGTGCCAGTGACGCCCCTGACTATGGGGTTTGGTGTAGTATACACAAAACATAATTCTAGGGTTTTGGGTAGTTTTTTGTTTGGTTTTTGGTTTTGTTTTTTAATCATCCTGTTTTAGGTCTTTTTAAATTTGTTAAATTTCACTGGTGCCCTCTGCTGCAGATCTAGGTTAAATACACCTATTTTCTTCTTTCACTGTTAGTCACTGTCTTGCATTTTGGTGACTTTTCCCCTAGCCTCACTCCATGGAAATAGAATAGAACCATAGGGTTGGAAGGGGCCAATTTGCAAATGAAATTGAATCAATTTTTGCCTTAGATCACAGATGCTCAGCTACAGATGACTTATTTGAGAGCTTCACAGCTTTCATACCTGGAAAAAAACTGGAACAAATTAAGCAATAAGTTCATGAGCACCTTGAGGATAATAGGACCATTAGTAATAGCCAGTATGGATTTGTCAAGAACAAATCATGCCAAACTAGGGTTACCAGATACCAAAGAGTGGAAAGGAGGACAGGGAAGTACAAAAAGGAGGACATGGAGAAAATGTAGTATTAATATAACTGTCATTACCACATTATGTCATGGAAAATGGGTAATGATTAATTAATGCAGTGTTAAAACTGTGCAATGTCATGTGTTTTTTAAATTATTTTAACATAAAAAAAAAAAACCAAAATATTTTTTCTTTTACCAAAAACTGGATTTTTCATTAAATGAAAGTTTTTCATGACCCTTTCATTAATGTTCATGAGACTAAAAAAACTTAAAAAACTAAATTTGCCAATATAAACTTGAAAAGCACCTAAAAAGCAGTTAATTCACTTCATTTTTCATTTTCTACAGCTACCCATTTTACAGATTAAAACCTAATTCTCCTAAATTGTTTCTCTCCAGTTCAGATGTGCCCCGTCATTTGGTTTACTTAATTGAACTCTGTTAGTAATTTTATTTAGGGTGTACTTGATTTTCCTTCATTTTATTAGTGTCCCTATATTTTTTTTCCTGATCTAGCCCTTTCTTGTGGAACAACAAGCCAAAAATTCAAAGTGCCTAACATAGGTCTCAAACCTATAACCCTGCAGTTAAGAGGCACCTGCGCGACCGACTGAACTAGTCAAGAATCTTAAAAAGCATGCATTAGCTAAAGCCACAGGCAGGGGATTCCCACCTTCTTACTGAGGAGTGGTTTGTGCTGAGCTTGCCAATTTCCAAAGGGGCAGCCGTGTTATTCTAGTCCAGCAAAAAACAAACAAACAAACAAACAAACAACCCCAAACAAGGAGTCATGTGGCACTTAAAGACTAACAAATTTATTTTTTGAATGAGCTTTCATGGGAGAAAATCCCACTTATCTTCAAAGCATCTGACGAAGTGGGATTTTCTCCCACAAAAGCTCATGCAAAAAATCTGTTATTCTTTAAGTGCCATATGACTGCTTCTTTCTTTGTTTGGTGATTTTTTTTTGCGCTGAGCTGCCATTGGGCCATGTGTGCATGTGACTGCCACCGAGTTCAGGGTGACACCCAGCTGCTGGGGGAAGGTCCGTCTGCTGGGCTCAGGAATTAGGCTGTTACAGGGCTTTTTTAACATTCTACTCATCAAAAAGAAAAAGCTGGGCAAAATCACATGTTTTTAGAATGCCTGGAGGACAGAGGACATGAAGGTAAAAAGGAGGACATGTCTTCCTTTTGCTGGACATCTGGTAACCCCAGGGGCATCACTGCCCCGGGAAAGGACCCAGGGCATGGCCCCAGGCCCCACCCCTGGCCGGGGACAGGGCCGGAAGCTGCCGCGTGCAGCCGCGGGAGGCCAGGCCCTGGATCCCCGACTGGGCTGCCATGGCCATGGGTGGCCAGGCCCCGAATCCCCAGCTGGGGACAGGGCTGCCGCAGGCGGCTGGGCACCAGATCTCCAGCCCGATTGGGCTGGAGACTGGTGGGGGGGGCCCTTCCAGACCCAGGGCACTGGTACTGGGATTCGGGGCATGTGCCCTGGGTGCCCAGCACCAGCAACGCCCCTAGGTAACCCTATGCAAACCAACCTAACTTCTTTCTTTGATAGGGTTACTGGCCTAATGTGTGGTGGTGGTGATGAAGCAGTAGATGTTAATATATCTAGTTTTTAAAAAAAAACTTTTGACATTGTCTTATGTGACAATTTCAGAAGCAAGCTAGGGAAATGTGGTCCAGATGAAATTACTATAACTGTATAACAACTATTCTCTGAGTATAATCTATGGCTCACTGTCAAACTGGTACATAGTGCTTAACTATATTCAATGAAACTGGTGTGTAACTACTCAAACTACTGTATGGTTCACTGTGAAACTGGATATGATGCTGTCTGGATTTATCATTTTATTTCATATCAATATTACAAAACTGCAATAATCTATGAGATCTGCCATGTTGAGTACCGAGAGAAAGGTCATCTTTCTGTTAAGAATGATTATATTGTTTGTGTTGGTGTCATATCTGCATTAGAAGGTATGAATATGTTTGTTATATTTGTGTTTCAAATTGTGATGTGGTTCTGGAAAACACCCTAGACAGGATGTCTACAGAGATTGTCTCATTAATGGCCCATTAAGGGAACCCCAGATACAGTGGGCCTAAGGAGACATCTGAATGAATCATCAGGACTTGCCCATGTGACCCTGGTCTTCATTTTGTTTCTGCAAAATCTCTCACACAGCATGGGGAAGGCCAGAGGTGATAAAAGGCTGCTTCAACACCTCCATTTTGTCTTCAGTTGTCTTTTAGTTTGTGCATCTTTTACTCACCACATGCCTCTGGATCTATTCATCTGCAAATGAAGCTGTGGAAAAAAGGACTGAGACACACCTGGGTTACTCAGTCTTTTACCAATGGAATTACACAAAGCTGCAGACTCCAAATTCTACTAAGGACTTGCGTTACACAGACCTTTAATTGTTGTATGTATGTGTTTTGCGTTGACCTATAACATTTCTTCTAGCTTCTTTCCTTTTTATAATACTCCTTTAGTTTTAGTTATTAAAGGATTAGCTGGCAGTGTAGTATTTTGGATACAAACCAAACCACTGTTGGTTTTGTGTAATGTGACTGGTCCTTTATGGTCAGAAGAACTCCTTTTTGGTAAAGAGCCTGGAGTTTTAAGCAGCTTATCTTTCTACTAAACCCACTGGCTGCATGGTAGTCAGTAGCTGAAATGCAGTTAAGGGGGCTGTTTGTATTTTATGGTTGCTTCTTGATATCCACTGTGGGGAATCAGAAGCATTGTTTGTGACTGATTTGGGAAGTTGGGCTGCTTCTTTGAGTAGTGTCCGTGTCTGCTCCACTCCAGGTGCATGGCCAGCCCCGTGCCTTCGGATCGGAGATTTCTTAGCAGCCTCCACGGGGTGACCTTCCCTCACTGGCAGGGCTATCTACCTCATGCCCCCAGCGATGTGAACAGTTGCCCCCCGCACCAGTTCCCTTCTTACTGCTATGGCGTTCGGGCGGAGTCTTCGCTCCTCTCAGCCTCAGCACCAATGGCCGTTTTAACGGCCGCTAACTCTAGTCAATTTCAACCTGTTAGAAAAGAGAGAGAGAAGAAAAATAAATTATAAAATAAGAAAGAAGAAAAGAAATACATTGGAAACCTAGCAGAGCTTCATTGAATATGCCTACCCCGTAGGGGTTTAAGCGTTGTGCCTCCTGCGGGGATGCTATGCCTGTCTTGGGCATTCCTGATGCGTCAAGTGCCTGGGAGAGGGTCATTTGGTACAACAATGCCCTCATTGTAAAAAGCTAACATCGCGGGCCCGCAGGGAGCGACAGATGATGTTAAAGCTGCTCCTGATGGAGCGTTCTTTGAAGCCCGCTTCAGACCCCAGGCAGCAGCCACGATCGCCACAGCCTCACAAGCGGCGGTCGGCTGCCTCTTCTCCTTTGCCTGTTAGAAAGGCTAGGAGCAATTCTTTTACAGAGGGTGGCCGGCGCAAAAGGCTCCCCTCTGGCAGCGTGGCAAGGAGGAATCACCACCCGAGCAGCTCCAGGGAGGAGCGTGGGTGAGAGAAGCCGGCCGCAGGGAATAGGCAGTTGCTGACCCTGGTGGCGGCTAAGGAGGTGGTGCCGCTGTCAGTGAGCGTGGTGCCGCAGACCCTGCTGGTGGGGCCGCTTGTGCAGCTGGACCAACCCGTTAGCCCCACGGCACCAGCCCAGGTGGTCGGCACCGCAGCCTGGCACCGTACCGGACATGGCCACGCTGAAGCAGCACAGTTCGGGGGCAGAGGATCAACCAGCCCTGCAGCATACGAAAAGAAAGTGCAAGCTGTGTCACTTAGAAGTTGAAAGGAGTGACCAGCATTCGTCCTCCCCGATATTTCCACTGTTCAGTGTCCATTCTCCTGATAGGATATTCCCTCCTTAAGTTTTTCAAGCGCAGGATCTTCTTTCTCGAGGTATTGCTCCCTGAGTCCAGTGCCACCTGCTGACGGAGGTGATCCTGGCATTTTTCAAGCAGTCAGCCGCTATGGGCACTCCATCACTACCCCCTTGGGGCATGGCTTGGCCATATACAGCTCCTTGGTCAGGCTGGGGATACCGGCCTCAGTTTGGGCCGCCACAAGCTACGCTTACTCCAGCACTGGGTTAGGCGGGCAATCAATATTTGTCCCCAGTAACCCCAGTACAAAACCAATCTCCATCAGTCCCACAGAAAGCAGACCAACCGCTGGAGCTGCACGAGTCTGGAGATGAACTTGGTTCTCATTCAAAATCCGAAGAGGGCAGGCTGTTCCAGGAGTTGTTCAGAAGGGTGGCAGACACTTTGGACATTTCTACACAGCATGAGAGCGTGAAGCAGCATAAGTTGTATAAGATCTTGCAGTTATCAACTTCGTCAAAGGTGGTGCTCCCGATGGATGATGGAATCTTGAAGCCAGCGGTTCAAATATGGCAAGCACCCGTTACAGCCACTCCAACCAATAAGAAGCTGGATAAAAAGTATTTCATAAGGCCGCAGGGCAATGAGTTTTTGTTCACACATCCTCAGCCCAATTCACTGGTCATAGAGGCGGCAAACCAGAGGACAAGGCAGGACCATCACAAGGCGACCCCAGCGGACAAGGAGGGCAAGAAGTTAGACCTCCTAGGGAAGAAAGTGTACACTTCCATGATATTTCTACTGAGGGTTGCAAATTACACGGCAATGTTGGCTAACTATGACCATGACATATATACACAGCTGTCTGAGTTACTTACCTGTTTACCTGTGGACAAAAAGGATCAAGTGAAAGCATTGATCAGGGAAGGTCAACTCACAGCAAGAACAGCACTTCAAGCTTCCCTGGACTCAGCAGATGCGGCGGCTAGGGCCATCGGGACGGCCATCATGATGAGGTGAGCATCTTGGCTTCATGCAGCCACGTTACCGAGGCAGATGCAGGCGACTATTGAGGATCTCCCCTTTGATCAAGACAGGCTGTTCAGAGACAAAACAAATGAGGTGATGCACACCCTTAAAGATTCAAGGGCGATGCTGCATACCTTGGGAATATATCCAACGATCCCCAATAGGAGAGGCCAAAGGTTCCAACCCTACAGAAATAGATATTCCCAGTTCAACCAGTGACGGAGACCAGAAAATCCTAGACCGCATTCCCGGCACCAACAGCGTCGGAGACAAGGCGGTCAGGCTGGAAATAACCCCCCACCATTGGGTACCAGGCAGCAGTTTTGAAGGTTTGGTCGAGGGTTTGCCCGAGCACCCCACTCCAGGGGACTCTCTCGTCACCAATATACCACCAACTTTTCTTGACAGACTCCTCCTGTTCCTCCATCAGTGGGAGGCTATTACGTCAGACAAGCGGGTGCTCAATACCATCTCGCAGGGGTACACTATCCCCTTTATATCCAAGCCCGCTTTCCACATCCCTACCCCGTCCCTTTTCAGGGACCCATCTCACGAACAACTGTTAGCTGAGGAAATAGACAATCTCCTCAGCATAGGGGCGATAGAAGAGGTTCCAACCCGATACAGGAACAAAGAGTTCTATTCACGTTATTTCCTGTAAAAAAGTCAGAAGGGGTGGAGGCCTATTCTAGACCTCAGAGGGCTGAACAGGCATATAGAGACGAAGAGGTTCAAAATGGTGACGATCCCGAGTATACTTCCCACACTGGAGAGGGGGGACTGGTTGGCGTCCCTGGACCTAAAGGATGCCTATTTCCACGTGTCCATTCACCCGGCACACAGAAAGTACCTCAGATTTCTAGGCCGGGGCAAACATTACCAGTACGCCGCAATGCCCTTTGGCCTGTGTACGGCACTTAGAGTGTTTTCGAAAATCATGGCAGTGGTTTGTGCACATC
The DNA here is from genome assembly GCA_007922195.1 of Podocnemis expansa. Lineage (NCBI taxonomy): Eukaryota > Metazoa > Chordata > Testudines > Podocnemididae > Podocnemis > Podocnemis expansa. The sequence goes on from ML681971.1 coordinate 26,830,240, forward strand.
TTGAGACTTTGGGAGTGACAGTTTTTCCATACCTGGACGATTTTTTGATAAGGGCAGGGTCTTTTTCTGAGGCCCTACAAGCAGTACAGACAACTGTAAGGATCTTCTAGTGTCTGGGGCTTGCACTAAATTACAAGAAGTCCTCCCTTCGTCCCTCGCAAGAGATAGTATTCATAGGGGCAAGAATATACACACCCACGGTGCGTGCCTGTCTCCCTTGAGAGCGGTACGACAACATCGTCAGACTAGTCCAAACTGTCAGGTCTTCTTCCACAGTATCAGCACGCATCTGCATGCAGCTACTCGGGCACATGGCGGCCACGACATCTCTAGTCAGGCACGCCAGACTAAGGATGCGCCCGTTTCAGATGTGGTTTGCGGGCGCATTCAAGATAGGGCGACAACACCTACATCGTACTCTTTCCCCTCCAAGTGTTATCAGGGAGTCGCTAGAATGGTGGACGAGCGAGGACAATTTATTGTGCGGCATCCCTTTTCTGTTCCCGCAAGTGGAAATGCATATGATGACAGACGCCTCCCTGACAGGGTGGGGGGGGCATATTTATTGACAGGGATGGCTCAGGCCAAGTGGTCAGGTCACGAGAGACACTTGCATATCAATATTTTGGAAATGAGGGCAGTGCGCAATGCATGCAAACGTTTCCTACCTGTGCTTGCGGGGAAAACAGTGAAGGTGCGCACAGACAACCTGGCTTGCATGTATTATATCAAACGCCAGGGGGGAGCACGGTCCAAAGTGCTTTGCCTAGAGGCAATGAAATTATTGGATCTGTGCATAAACAATGGTATAGACATTTCTGCTATTTATTTGCCAGGCAGGGACAACATGGTGGCAGATACATTGAGCAGGTCTTTTGAGAAAGCACATGAGTGGGTGATACAGTTGGACATCATTCAGCTGGTGTTTCAGCTGTGGGGTCTGCCCTCGATAGATCTTTTTGCAACCCGTGCCAACAGCAAATGTCGGGAGTTTTGTTCCCGGGAAGGGAAGGGGTCCAGAGGGGGATGCCTTCCTTGTCAGCTGGAGAGGGGGTCTACTGCAGGGGTACTCAAACTTTTTGCGAGCCGGTCCACATTCAGCCTTCCACCATTGACCAGGGTCCACAAACAACTAGGGTGGGGGTGGGGGGTGAGTGGGAGCGGGGTGGGTGATGTCAGGAGTGGGGGGCGGCAATGCTGGGAGCAGGGGGGGCACGAGTGGGAGTGGGGGGTGGCAATGCCGGGAGCGGGGGGGGCGCGAGTGGGAGCAGGGGGCAGCAATGCCAGGAGCGGGGGTGAGTGGGAGTGGGGGGGCGGCGATGCCGGAAGTGGGGAGGCGGCGATGCCGGGAGGGGGAGGTACCGCCGGGAGCTGGGCAGCGGCGGCGCAGCAGGCTCCGTGGGGGGGAGGGGGAGCGCAGCGAGCAATAGAAGTTGCTCAGCTGCCCTTAGAGCAGGGGCACTCAAACGGCCTTCATGAAAATAGGCCACTGTCGCGGTCCACCGGAAACCTCTTTGCGGTCCGGATTGTGGACCGCGGGCCGCCATTTGAGTACCCCTGGTCTACTGTATGCGTTCCCCCCGATCCCATCGATTCCCAGGACTCTGTGGAAGATCAGATGCGACAGGGCCTCTGTAATCATGATGGCACTAGCTTGGCCCAGGCAGACCTGGTACGCCAGTCTTTTGTGGATGTCAACAAGGACTCCAGTCACGCTTCTGAAGGTCTCGGACCTCCTGACACAGGACAACGGGAAACACTTCATACTTACCTCAACAGACTGCACCTCATGGCCTGGTACCTGGATGGTATAGTGTATTAGAGTTCCAGTGCTCAGAACAGGTCAAGGAGGTTCTCCTGAACAGTAGAAAACTGTCGTCTAGACGGACTTACCTTCAGAAGCGGCGCAGGTTTGTGATATGCTGCCTTCAGAAGGGCAAGGATCCTGTCTCAATTTCCATTCCCGAGCTGCTTGACTATCTTCTATACCTGAAAAACATGGGACTGGCAGTTAATACTCTAAAAGTTCATCTGGCGGCAATATCGACATTCCATGAACCAGTACAAGAAACGTCATTTTTTTCGCATCAGGTGGTCAAGCGTTTTATGATAGGGTTACAGAACTTATACCCACTACATCAACCACCCACCCCTCCAAGGGACCTTTCTGTGGTTCTTAGAGCTCTGATGGCAAAACCGTTTGAGCCAATGGCAAAGTGTTCGTTGTTACACATGTCAATGAAGGTGGCCTTTCTAGTGGCCATTACATCGGCCAGGCGTATGGGCGAGCTGGCGGCGTTAATGGTGGACCCTCCTTATACAATTTTTCACAGGGATAAGATTTCCATGCGGCCTCACCCGAGGTTTCTCCCTAAGATAGTGTCATCTTTTCACATGAATTAGACAATACACTTGCCAACGTTTTTTCCTAAACCGCACTTGAGCCCGCAGCACGCTATGTGGCACACGCTTGATGTCAGACGAGCAATAGCCTTTTACCTGCAAAGAACTAAGTCATTTCGGAAGACTCCAAGGCTTTTTGTGTCCATAGCAGAGCGGTCTCAAGGGCAGCCGATCTCAAAGCAGAGACTGTCAAAATGGATATCTGGCTGCATAAATACAGCATATGAGTTGATGGGACTGCAACCCCCACAGGGCATTAGGACTCATTCTACCAGGTCCATGGCAGCTTCTGCAGCTTTCTTGAGTAACGTCCCTATAACAGAGATTTGCAGAGTGGCCATGTGGGGGTCAGCGGACGCATTTGTGAAACATTATGCAATTGACCAGCTATCTAGGGCAGATGCGGCAGTGGGCCTGGCAGTCCTCCAGTCAGTTCAAGGGGCAGGCTTCGAAGTACCCGCCACCAGATAGGAACAGCTAGGTAATCACCTGGAGTGGAGCAGACAGGGACACTACTCGAAGAAGAAGTGAGGGATACTCACCCTTGTGCAGTAGCCAAGGTTTTTTGAGATGTGTGTCCCTGTCCTGCTCCACTACCCACACTCCTCCCCTCTACTTCGAAGAGAGAAAAATAATAATAAGTATAACGAACAGAGCTCCCTTCGCGGTAGAGAGGGAACTGGGGGGGGGGGCGACCGTGCACGTCACTGGGGGAGTGAGGTAGATAGCCCTGCCAGTGAGAGCAGGTCGCCCCGTGGAGGCTGCTAAGAAATCTCCGATCCGAAGGCGCGGGGCTGGCCACACACCTGGAGTGGAGCAGGACAGGGACACACATCTCGAAGAACCTTGGCTACTGCACAAGATTGAGTATCCCTCACTTCAGTGTCACCCTTCAGTATTGAGAGAACTTGCTCTCATTTTTGCAGCCTCCTTTGATTTTGGCATTTTCATATTGGTTATCCCAGCACGCCCTGGTCACACTGGGAGGAAGTATCGAGTGGGAGTCCCTCGGGGGTCAGTTCTGAACTATTCTGTTTTCATTAATGACTTGGATAACACAGTGGAAAGTATGCTTATAAAATTCGCCAATAACGCCAAAGCTGCTCGAAGTTGCTAGCACTTCAGAGGACAGGATTAGAATTCAAAATGACCTTGATAAATTGGAGAATTGGTCTGAAATCAACAAGATGAAATTCAGTAAAGACAAGTGCAAAGTATTACATTTGGGAAGAAGAACTCAAATGCACAACTAAAGAAGGGGGAATAACTGGCTACGTGGTAGTACTGTTGGAAAAGATCTGGGCTTATAGTGAATTGCAAATAGAATATGAGTCAGCAGTGTAAAGCAGTTTTGGAAAAAGCTACTATTATTCTGGAGTGTATTTACAGGAGTGTCGCATGTAAGATGTGACCTAGGCCTTCAGGGATAACCACTATGAAAATGCTAAGTTCAAGGCAAGTTGCAAAATCAGAGCAAATTCTCCCAGCACTGGTGGGTTACCAAAAGATAAACTTTCCCTCCAAACAGCGACAAGTAGTGCATCTGATTCCTCACACTGGTAATCAAGAAGCCACAGAAAAATATACTCAGCCCCCTGTACTCCATTTCAGCCACTGGTCCCCAAATATCTCTTTACTTGACTCAATGGTTGTTACTCCAGGCTCTTTATATAAAATTATATCATCTTATAAAAAGGAAAGAAACAAACTATGAAATGTTAAAAGATCAACTCAAATCACATGCATACAATGATTTAAAATCCATGTAAATCAAGTCCTTCATAGAAAGTGGAGTTTGCAGGCTCATATAGTCCCTCTGGTTTATATCTAGTACCTGGATGCATCTCAGTCCTTTGTTTCATAGCTTCAGTTGCAGATGAATAGATCCCAGAGGTACATGTTGGCTGAAAGCTATGTAGCACATGTGCTTAATTGATAGCTCTCTGTTTAAGAGATCTATTGGGGCTGGGTCAGCATTGCTGGACAGCTTTAGCTGTCTACATCCAGAAGCTTGTGGAATGGAGCGTGGTAGCTTTGAACATGTTTCACAAGTTTCCCTGCTGCTGCTGGGAGTCAGACTCCTGTGAACAAGCAGCCGGGGCAGCTGGATTAAGAGGAGCCCATCTGCTCAGTGTGTAATGGGGAAGCAAGCAGCAAGATGTTTTCCCTCTATTGTGGAGCAATTTGTGTGAGTGTTTCTTCATATGTATATGTGACTGAGTGCTAAGTTATCAATCAGCTGACTGGATGATGGTGGTTCTAACAGGAAGTGGAGCCTGTATGGATTTCTGCTGAAGATTTGCTGCTGACAAGAGGATAGCTGCTTCATTCACCTCAAGTCTTTGGACTTGGTGAACAGAAACTATAGCAGATTCAGATGAACTCCCTAAGTTTCATCTAACAGTATTTCTGTGGGGGAGTACTCTGTTTAAATTCATTTTGTTTTTCTTGTTTTTGTGTTGTGGAAAAGAAAGCTGTGAAATAGTGAATATGGGTTTACAAAATAGCCACCTCATGTTGCTATATAGTAATTATTTTGTTTCTTAAGTATTAACTTCATAAATCTTAATAAAGCTCATTACTTATCACTTAAATGTGGGGAGGGTAACTCTGAACAGTCCTTGCTACAAGTCCTTTGAAAACTTAATCTTGGGTCTACAACTGCTTCTCCATAGGATTTGGAGTTTTTCTTTTAAGGCTCTGGAGAAGGGCAATTAAATAAACTCTAGTGTCCCATCTGCGCTGCCGCCTCCCCCCCCCAGATTACAGCTGCACGGATGAAAAGACAAAACTGAAGTAGATGCAATTACTTTTATATGTCCTTTCTTATTCCCAGCTGGGGGAGTTTTACAGAGATGAAATGGAGATCAAAGTCACATTGCAAGTCCTGATGCCTCATTAAGGTCTCTACCTAGGAGGCTTCTTGTACCTGTGGCTCCCTTCATAGGCCATTAAGGAGATAATTTCTGTAGACATCCAGTCTAGGATGTTTAGAAACATTGCAAGTTGAAATACAGGTATAACAAACATAATCATAACTCCTGATACAGATGACATGCTAACAAAATAGAATCATTAATAAATCATAACCTTTCTGTTAGTACCCAATATGGCATATCTCATATAGGTTATTGTAATTATTGACGTATAAAGGCTATACAATATGAGCATCTAAATCAAGACAGTCACATATGCACAGGAAGTAATAGCTTCATTCTGCTAAGTACACCTGAGACCTCAGATGAAGTTGTTTGTCCAGTTCTGGGTGTTGCTCTTTTTAACTAAGGTGTGGACAAACTAGAGAGAGTTCTGAGGAAAGCACCTGAACTAGTGGAATTCTCCTCCTGTCCTCCAAAGTGCTAGCAACTTCATCCAACTTTGGTGTCATCTGCAAATGGTATAAAAATCTGACTTTTGAGGAATGTTGGTTTAGCTTTCTGAATGGAAGAGTCAGGAGATACTTGATAAGTCTTCAGATATGTAAAGGGATGTTATAAAGAGGATTGCAATCAGTTTGGAACTCAGGTCCACTCAAGGTGGGTTCAGGATGCAGTCCTCACCAGTGGGGATTGAGTCACAGCCTGTCCTATAACCATAAGTGCCTCAAATGCTTTGCTACTTTAGCTCCCTGCCTAGGATATTTGGAGTCAGGAACAAACATACAGGTCACAGAGTCTGAGTATCTCTGTATAAGTGCAGCACAGGTCAAGCAACAGTGATCTTGCAGCCTGCCGGCAATACAACCCAGACTGGAGAAAGAGCTTTGTAAGCTCAAAACTGTCTTTTTCTCCAGCACAGTTTGATCCTATAATAGATATTATCTCATTCTTTTTGTGACAAGCATGACTGTAACAGCACTGCATAGACCCACAACAGTTACATTCTCTGATCTCTACCAGTCTTGGTTAATACTTGGAGGGTGACTTAAACACAGTCCTACTCCTGAATTTTCCCCAGATCCTGTACTCTGTGAAGTCTAGTTCTTTTCTGAACAGTTCAGAAAAATAATTAGGTCTGTTTGTCCCTTTAAAGACACACAAGTATCACAAGTGATCAACTGTTATTTTGGGTAAATACATTCTTCCATTTAAACACAGCACTGAGTTGGTTTATAGTAAAAATAAAATACATTTATTAATAACAGGCCATATGTTGAGTAACACCAAGCAAAAGTTAGACAGGGTGACCAGCAAATGGAAGTGAAAATTTGCATCTAAAAGTCTATATTCAGTTCCCAGAGACTTCAGCTCCCCCTGGTTGAAGGACATCTCTTTCTCAGCTACAACAGCTCTGTTCCCTGTTCCCTTGTGTCTGTTTAGTGATGGATGCTAAAGATGGCTTCTGTATTTCAACATTCAGGGACTTTGTTTCTGGAGAGAGCATGACTCCATGCTGGTCTTCTTTTCCTGTGGACTTCCCAGCCCACTTCTGATTTCTGTGTAGCTGGACCTTCCATTGTTTTTTGTCACACCTTAACTGAACTGGAGAGTGGTAGATAGCTACCTACTTTCCTGTCTGTGAGAGAACCTATTTTGCCACAGCTTTAAAATGTAATATAATCTAATGTTAATATTGTCTTATATAGTCTTAATGCATACATTTCACAATTATATTACTCAGCAATGTGTCATTAGCTTTCAGAAAGAACCTTGTTCTATGCACTTTTATAATACAGTAATATTTTATGCAATCAGTTGATTAAACTGCTTGTCACTTGATTTTTAGACCAGAAAACCTTTGAGATGAATTTTTCTGAGTGTCAACTCAAAGTTTATTCAAGGTGTGAGGAAGGTGACAAGGAGTGTGGTGACGAAGGGAGCTCCATGCTCTTGATTTCCCCACAGTTGTTCACTGAAATGCAAATTGTTCAGTTTCCTGCCATCTCCACCCTCTGCTGTCTTGATAGTCGTGTTTATTGCTTATATATAAATTAAGGTAAAAACATATAACATTGTTTAGGATAGAACCATTTCACAGCTCCCCTGATATGTCTGGTTTAAACACACTTAGTTATGATTCTAACATATATCCATAACTCTTCATACCCACTGCATGCATGCATATATATATATATAGATATAGATATATAGATGTGTGTGTGTATGTGTATCATGCAGGAACATTAATGATCATTGGGTTATTAGTTTTCAAATGATTTCAGAGAGGATGTATTTCGTATAAAGAATATTACAATAGTGTGCAGGATGTGAATGTAGGTATGTTTAGTTTCACAATAGAATAAGTACCAATAGGCTTAATCTGTAGCAAAGGAGCTTTAGATTCAATATTAGGATAAACTTTCCAACTATAAGGATAGTTTACGTCAAGAACAGGTTTTCAGGGAAAGTTATGGAATTCACGTTACTGGAAATTTTTAAGAAGAGGTTGGACAAACCCTTGTCAGTTATGAACCCAGGTTTATTTGTTCTATATCAACTCAGGGGGCTGGACTAACTGACCTACAAGCCCTACATTTCTATGCTTCTGTATGAATCAAAGTGGAGATTACAGCTGAGTTACAATGGTGAGTGAGAGGTTTTATCAGCTGTTTTATAGTCTCTTACTGGTGCTGATTGTTTTTCCTTCCCATTTCCATGACTGATTGCTTCCCTGTTTTTCTTTAACAAAAGGAAGAAACATAGAAAATATTGTCATTGAGGTAGAGAAATAAAACACAAAAGTTGAGAAATTCTGAAAGCTGTTTTCCATTGCAGTGTTAACTTATGCATGTTGCACACGTGTATCATTTTCTATTCTTTTTTTAATGTATTACTATTTGGCTTCACATAACTCATATGATAATTTTCATGAGCAAAGGGGTTGAGTTAACATTACAGTCAAAATTTTCACTTTCCAATTTCTCCACTTTTACGGTTATATTAACAATAGCTTTTGCATTATATTCATCTTCTTCATTTATCAGCAATGTGAATTCTTAACTCTTCTACTTTTTCTTTCCCCCAGCGTTCAGAATTCCCAGTATTGCACATGGAGACAGTTGTGCATCTACTGCTTCAAGTTAATGATGCTTTGAGGTTTTTGCACTCACGTGGATTTATCCACCGTTCACTCACCTCTTATGCTGTACATGTTGTTTCTGCTGGTGAGGCGAAGTTAACCAACTTGGAGTACATGATAGAAAGGTAAAGAATTATCATGTTGTTACTTGCAAAGGTGGATGGGTGAGACCAAACTAAGGACTGAATTCTCTTGCCAGGGTGATCCTAAGCGTTCTTGCTTACTTGTGGATCTCTGCATGAGCAAGGCTGCAAGAGATCCATTCTAATCTTTCTTTGATTGCATTGTAGATTGGACTGTAGGTAGAAGAGTTTCTATATTTCCACTGCTCAGATAGATACATGGTCAGTGCTCACCCAATGTCGTAAGTTTCAGATGATCTCAATTTTTATGATTTCCCTCTAAATACCAAAAAATGGACATTAACAATGGAAACAGGTTCTCTCCTCCACAGTTCACTGTAGTATAAGACCTTGCAATAGACACATAGGAAAAGAAAAAAGGAACCTACTTCTAATGACCATGCAGAGATGGAAGTCCCACTGTAGACTCTCCTATATAGATACCTCAGGTTGTCTTTGAAAAAGCATCATATTTCAACTCCTGTAGAAGTAGTTATTATTGACATTTATTAGTGGAGCTCTCTGTTGGTGAAAAAGAGACATAGCCATCTCTTGCCAAGCTGTCACTTTCTTGTTCTTTGTTGTCTGCAAATGTTTACTTCTTTTGTGAAGGGACATTAATAATTTGAATTTTCTTCATCTTACTTTTTAAAATGTCTTTAGATACCACATAATATGTCTTCAGTTTCCCATTTCTTTTGTTCCCTTTAAAAATTAAAAAAATGCACATGGATTTTCCCATTTTGCAGATGCTGATTAGAACTACTTATTCAGAGGTGGAGAAAATAACTGATAAAAGTGTAAAGGAAAAGAGTGAAATTGACTGTAAACAAAAAAAAAAAAAGTCAAATGTACAGAGGAAATTAACTGACAGAAAGAGAGAAATTTATCCTTCAATCCTGCTAGGTTCTTTCTGTTATAAATAAGTCTTAGGACACACGATTTACTTGTATTCATAATGGGTATAACATTTTCTGTCATAAATATGGTTTATCAGTTGCTTTTCACTAACAGGTGGTCTCTATCTGACCATGTTCCCTTGAGGAATATTAAATTAATTTCATGGGAAGTAAGAATCTCTAGAATCAGAAGAAAACACTTTGTCCTAGAAAATGATTTTGAAAGAACATCAATTCTCCATTTAAAATGAAAAGAAGAATGAAGTGTAGCTGTTGTGTGAAGAGTGAAGGAAGCTAACTTCTAGTCATATAGAAGTACTGGCATTGCACTGCCAAATGTATATAAGCAAGCTCGATGGCATAATGCTCTCGTCTTTTACCTGTGCTATGAGTGCTGACCAGGGTGAAAGCCTTGGTTAAAAAAAAATACCCAATAGTCTGGACATCTTTAGTCTCCAGTTTGTCTTTTTTGAGGATAAAGCTTTGAAAGAAGCTATTATATCTCATTTTCACCAATAGTATTGAATCCTTTTGTTTCTGATTCCATTACGTAAACTAGCTATTTTTCGTATGTTACAGTTTCCCATAATTTGATCCCTGTTTCTTTCCTGGCAGCAAGGATGGAGGGGACCACAGCGATCTCACACATGTTCCTGTCCCACCCCAGCTGTATAGGTGGTGTTCTCCTGAAGTGGTCCTCGAAAAGGCAGCCACAGTCAAATCAGACATTTATAGCTTCTGTACGGTAATGCAGGAAGTCCTAACAGGTACAGTTAATGAGATTCAGACTTCTGTCACTGAGGGTATGTCTACACTGCAATTAGAGACCCATGGCTGGCCTGGCCCAGCTGACTTAGACTCATGGTACTCAGCCTGCAAAGCTGTTTAATTTCAGTGTAAACTTCCAGGCTTGGGCTGGAGCCAGGGGTCTAGAACACTGTGAGGCAGAAGGGAACAAAATAAACCAGATAAAGGAAGTTCCTTTACACAGCACACAACTAATTTGTGGAACTTGCTGCCACAATATATCATAGTGTAAAAAGCTAAGTAAAATTCTAAAAAAGATTAGACTTTTATATTGTTGATAGAACATTCACAGCTATACCAGATTGGATGAAAAAGTTATTCTAAAGATAAACCAACCACTATTGAGAGGGCTTAGTAAAATATCCCCTGTGGTCAAGTTATTCCATAATTGTCCACTAAAGTTTCTTGCAGCTTCTTCTGAAGCATCCAGTGCTGGTCACTGTCAGAGACGTGGTACTGGACTAAACAGTCTGCTCGTCTGTTTCAGATTGGCAGTTGTGTTCCTGTGATCAGGGATTTCCCTCACACCCCTTATACTCCCCCACCACTCTCCTGCATTTCTCAACACTCCACCCAGTTCTTAGCTAGTAACAGTGTTATAACAATTTAGTGAGCACCCCCAGTACCCCCCCTACACCCCCTTAATTTCAAGTCTTGGGAAGAATACTGCCTGTCATTCTTTCCCTTCTTTTGTTACAGCTGTGCTGTGCTCCATATTTGTTATATGTCTTACAGAAACTCTTCCTTGGAATGAACTTGAAGGCTCAGGTATTAAAGAACTTGTAATTTCTGGACAACATTTGAAAACTGATGTCAGACTTCCTAAACTGTACTATGACATTGTAAAGACAGGGCTAGAGCCTAAACAGAAGGATCGCTCTACGAGTCTTCAGGATATTCGCTATATATTGAAGAACGACTTAAAGGTGACTTTCAGGATTTGTGGCTTCCTTAAGTCTGAGTCTAAGTTTTCATTTGTTTATTTGGGCAAATCAGTTTAAAATAAAAGATTTAAGATGTGGGGGTGACAAATAAATTGCCCTTCACAGCCTCCCTTATGTTACAGGACTTGATTGAGTCTCGAATGGGTCACTTTGATGAAAGCTCAGCTGCACAAAGACACGATGTATTTCCAGATTTAAACATCCATTTGGGGTCAGCATGTAACTACAAGAAGGGAACCGTGGACCTTCAAGGAGAGAAGATAACAGAGAGTTGTACGTATCATATATACTCGCGGATAAATCGATCTGCGCATAAGCTGACTGCCCTTTCCTAAGCCCCAAAAAGAGTAGATGATGGGTTACCCATGCAGGGGTGTTGCTGATGCTGGGCACATGGGGCCCGTGCCCCGAATCCCAGCACCAGTGTCCTGGGTCCTGCGGGGCTCTGCCTTTCCTGGTTTCCGGCCCAATCGGGCCAGAGATCTGGGGCCCAGCCACCCATGGCAGATGCTTCCCCAAGGCCGGGCGGCCCTGCAGCCGCAGCTGCCGCTCCCAGCCCCGCCCCCTGCTGGGGATCCAGGGCCCAAACACCCGTGGCCACGGTGGCCACTCCCAGCCCTGTGCCCGGGTGGGGGCGTGGCCTGGGGTGGTGCCTCGGGTCCTTCCCTGGAGCAGCGACACTCCTGGACCCATGTATAAGCTGGGACCCACCCGTGGCCTTGGCTGCTAACCCTCCCACCCTGCACTGCTGGCTTCCTCCAGAGGCCCTGATACCCTCCCTATCCCCCAACCCCCTGCCACTGCTTTTCCCTGACACCGCTGCTGCCCTGCCACTGCTTCCCCCAACGCCCTTGCTGCCGCTTCCCCTGCCACTTCCCCTTCCCCTGACACCCCGTTGCCCGTACTGCCACTTCCCCTGACACACCTGCTGCCCATGCTGCCATCTCCCCTGACACCACTGCTGCCACTTCCCCAACACCCCTGTTACTACTGCTGCCACTTCCCCTGACATCCCTGCTGTTGCTGCTGTCACTTTTCCCTGACACCCCTGCTGCCGCTTCCCCTTCCCCTGACACTGCTGCCGCCCTCACTGCCACTTCCCCTGATGCCCCTGCCGCTGCTGCTGCTGCTGCTTTTCCCTGACACCCCTGCCGCTGCTTCCCCTTCCCTTGGCACCCCTGCCACCCCACTGCCGTTTCCCCTGACACCCCTGCCGCTGCTTCCCTTGACACACCTGCCGTTGCTGCTGCCGCTTTCCTGGACACCCCCAGCCTCTGCTGCTGCTTTCCCTGCCTCCCGGCCATCCCCCCAACTCCCAGACCCTGACACTTGCTTCCCCAGGCCAAACCCCATTCTCTGCCCCCCCAGCTCCCATACCTGACTGCTCCAGGTGCCGGGGTACTCTTCTTCTCTAACCCCAGTCCTGGATCCGACTCCCCAACATGGCCACTCCGGCCACCCGCTGGGGCTCCAGCCCAGAGCATGCTCAGTGCATGCTAAGGGTTGGAAACTTACTGTGAAACTCCTGGGCTGGGGCTGTCTACCATATGGACTTGCGTATAAGCCGAGTGCCTGTTTTAAGGGCAATTTTCAGGCACAAAAATCTTGGCTTATACACTAGTATATATGGTATCTGTTTCGGGGGGGGGCATATCAAATGCCTTCACACTGGTGTTTTCTCTTATCCTCCCATGATGTGGGGGGCGGGGGTGGGGAGGGAATCAGTCCTGACAATGTAGTCATCAGCACTCAAAATTTTCTGCTGTCAAAAGTTGTATGCTAGTAATAGATTTAGTAAAATGTGTCCTATCTTTTGGAAAATGTAGCTCCACTAAGTTAGAACCCAGTCATGGAACTAGCACATTTGCTGATAGGAGTTTGGAGCAAATTATATGCAGGACCATCCCTAGGGGGTGCAAAGCCCTAGGCAAATCGCCCTCTGCGGGGCCCCCACACTGCCCCCCCAGCACTGGGGGGGGCAGGGCCAGCCAGCCCAGGGGAGGGGCAGACCCCTGCCCTGGCCCTGGCCATCCCATGCTGGGGACCCAGTGAGATGGCCAAAAGTGGTGGCCCTGTTCAGTGCTGCCAGTTGCCATTCCCCCCCGGGGAGGGGGCAAGAAGCAGCATGGCTGGGGGGGTAGTTGTACAGGCCCCGTGCTGCCTCCTGCCCCTCCCTGTTGCTGCAGCACAGAGCTGAAAGCAGCACAGGGGTGGGGGGACGATCAACAGCGCTGAACCAGGCCACCGCTTTTGGCTGGCTAGCCTGGCCCCTGGTGTGAGGAGGGCAGCAGTGTGGGCCCCATGGGGCCCCCCACAGCTCAGGGCCCTGGGCAACTGCCCCACTCTCCCTACCCTAGGCACAGCCCTGATTATATGTCTCCTTCACTCCTTATTCCCCTCTAAAAGAAATTGCAGAAGGCTGCTTTAGATTCCTCCTTCTGTCCCGCTCCATCTCCACAGAAGAATTATGGCAGGTCTGTGCTGCTAGCTGTTTTCAGCTGTATTTGAATGGAGATACACAAGTTTCCTAAAATAACTTGCATCTTTCCCTTAAAACTTCATTATGGTCAGCACATCCACTGTTCTGAGTCAAAGGGAAGGCCCTTCCTTTGTCTCAGTGCTACACCAGTTGCTGGGGTACTGATCAGAGATTGGCTTCCTGATCAGTTAAGCAGATCTTCACAGACTCATTCAGTTGATCCAGAAGATCAGCTGACAGCTGCGAGCTTGCCTCTGTTAGTGAAGACAAGCCCTTAGCTGTGGAGCCACTTAATTGTGGGACTACCTTAGCTCACTGAGGTCCATGGGCTGAAGGGAATATAGAGCTGTATGTAAGGTTCCCACATATTAATGCCTGCTTCTGCAGGATAACTACAAGGCCAAGGCTACAGTTGGTTGTGAATTTTCTGATAGAAAATGCCCTTTTGTACAAATTTTTTTTTTCTTTTATGTTTTCATTGGGAAAAGTTAAGTGCCATCATTTTTGCCTCTCTGGGTTTTTGTGTCTCTGGTAGCTGTGCTGGGGTGGAAGCCAGGAAGCGGAAAGAAAAGTTCACAAGAACATTCCATGTGGGCAGCAAGCTGTAAAAAACCATTCTAGGTTCTCCTGAAATGGAAATTTTCTGGAAATCCCTTCCTATGAAAATATCCTATTGTCGACTTTTTGTTCTGATTGGGAAGGAAGTTTTGTTTTTTTGTTTTTTTGTTTTTTTTTAAATGTGAATTTTTTGGAGGGAGGTGATTTCCATTTTCTGGCCAGCTCTGATCAAGGTCTTTCATATATATGGAGGAAAGAAAATGGATTATTAAAATGTGACTCTTCTAGGTGAGTATTAAAGTTCTTCTTGGAGTGATGTCCCGTGCTGCTCCACTTAAGGCGGAGCAAGCATCCTGGTACTGACTAATGGAGTTTTCATAGCAGATCTTTAGCAGGCTGTGCTTGCGCAGAGTCAGCACGCGACCCCCTCAGTGTGGCTCGGTGCGAGCGTGCCTGCATCCCCTCAGTTCCTTTTTAACCGTCCTTGACTGCTAACGGTCTCTTCATCTCACTATCTTTTTTCCACTCCTTTGGGCTCCTGTTTGACAAAAAAAATATCCTTTTAGTCATACTTTCTCTTATTAGACTTAGTTCTTTATTCTAAAAAAAAAAAAAAAAAAAAAAAGCGCGTATGAGTCGCGCTCTTCGCCCTCAGTTTTCTGCTGACTTACGACCAAGACATCTCACTGTTATGCATGTCTCTCCTGGTTTCAAGAAGTGTACTCAATGTAATGAAGCCATGCCGCTTTCGGACGGACACAGCCAGTGTATCAGATACTTAGGTGAAGCACACATTCCCCAGACGTGCAAGCATTGCGCAAAACTCAGTAACAGAGCCAGGAAAGATAGAGAGCTCCGCCTCAAGATCTTATTAATGGAGAAGTCGCTTCGCCTTCCTGAAGCTCCTGCCTCTGAGCCCCCCTCGGATCAACAACTTTCAAATACACTGCAGCCGAGCGCAATCCCTACTTCTAGACAGGGGCACTCTCCTCACAGAAAAGTGTCCAAACCGAACATCCCAGAGGCTACAGGGTCCTCGGGTGATTCGCATTCAGTGTCATCTCGTGTCTCCAAGCGGAGCCGGGACACTGCATCAAAATCAAGACACCGGCACCGCTCTGTTAAGTCACAGCCGGAACCGCGGTCTCTAGCAGACCAACGCACTGCGCCACAGGGCACCCAGTCAAGCAGTTCTACGGCGCCATCAGCACCAGCCCCTGCAGCTCCGCTGCCTGATAAGGATAGCATGCCTGCGCTGAACACAGGCACTACTATGACACCGGCTCTGACACAATCTAATGCCACCCCTGCTGCAAAGAGCTCTGTATCAGCACCACAGCAGTCACTCAGCTGCACTCAGAGCTGGTCTCATGAGAGAGCTTCACCTCCCAGGAAGCCCTCACACAAGGCACGTCACATATCCCCTCCGTCACACTATGGGGACTACACGTCCAGATCACCAAGCTTCGCCGCATCATCAAGATTCTCTAGATATCATCATAGAGCTTATCCGTCATCAGGGTATTCATCAACATTTTCCTCCCCCCATCATGACCATAGCTGCTGCCATTCCTTTACCCCCGCTCACAGACACGCTTCTGACAGGCATAGCAACTGCCGGGACTCGCGTTGCTCTTCAAAGCACTGTCATTCCTGTTCACACTACGACAAGCACTCCCCTCCCCCCCGCAGACAGTCTACCACTCAATAGTCCCCATGCTGTCAAAGGTACTTCCCCTGCTGTGAGCACAAATAGCTCAATTAACACATTTCAGTGAGTGCATTCAGTTACTGCAGTAAAATCTAATGAGATAGCCTCACAACAGGAGGAGGAACCTTTTATACAGCTCCCAACTAATTCTCCTGATGACTTAAAGCAATTTAATGAACTATTTAAGAGAGTGGCTCAGGACCTGGACATTACTTTACAGGAGGTAGCAGAGCCACAGCACAAGCTCCTCAAAATACTCCATTCAGCCTCCTCAGCTAGAATTGTGATTCCCATGAATGAAGCCATCCTCGAACCAGCTAATCTGATCTGGCAAACTCTAGCCACCATTCCACCACCCAGCAGATGTGCAGATAGGAAGTATTATATTCCTCCAAAAGACATGGAGTTCTTGTTTACCCATCCTCCATCTAATTCCTTAGTAGTTGACGTTGCCATCCAGAGGGGCAAACAACCTACTTTTAAAACCACTCCCTTGGATAAGAATTGGAAACAGCTTGATGCTATGGGCAGAAAGGTCTGCTCCTCTTCTACATTACTTATTAGACTGGCTAACTATGCAGCACTACTATCTAATTACAACTATAACATATTCAACAAGCTATCCAAACTTACCTCTGACATTCCAGACCCTAAAAAAGAACAAATCAAATCCCTTATTGCAGAAGGTCATCTAACTGCTCGTACCTTTCTGCAGATGTCCATGGATGCCGCAGGCACAGCAGTGTGCATTACAACTGCTGCAGTAGTCCTTCGTTGCGCCTCTTGGCTGCATACAGCGGCTCTACCGCGTGACCTGCAAAATAAAATCAAAGACTTACCTTTCAAGAACCACTTGTTCTCTACCAAAACAGACGAGGTATTACATTCCATGAAGGATTCACGTGCGACCTTGCGTACTCTCGATATTTTTCCACCATACAATCAAAGATCTAACCTCTGCTTACAGCTATTTCAGCGGCAGTATCAATCCCAATGCTCATCCCTGTCGGATGCTAAACCATTTGACCAACAGCACAGGTCTAAAAATAGATTTTATAAACTTAAAACAAGACCTCAACAGTCGTCTTCTTCTTCTTCTTCTTCTTCTTCTTCCACACAACCACTACAGTCAGAACCTCACTTCTGATGTGTTGGTTGAGGGTCTGAATATACTCCACCTTCTAGCAGCATAACTTCCATTCCATCTACTTTCAAATTTAGGTTGGCCCATTGCTTTTCAGTTTGGTCTAGTATTACAACAGACAAATGGGTTTTGGAAATAATTAAACTTGGGTATTCTATTCCATTTGTATCCACGCCCCCTTTCCACCCCACTACCCCGTCCCTCTTTAGGGACCCTGCTCACGTACAAGCTCTTCAGCATGAGATCCAACAGTTGTTACAGCTGGGAGCTATTGAGCCAGTACCTCCACAATTTCGGTGGTCAGGATTTTACTCACGCTATTTTGTTGTACGTAAAAAGTCAGGAGGGTGAAGATCGATACTGGACTTAAGACCTTTGAATAAGTTTGTTAAATGCGAGAAGTTCAAGATGGTTACTTTAAATACTATTATTCCCTTGCTGCATGAAGGCGATTGGTTTTCACCCCTCGACCTTAAAGATGCATGTTTTCATATTACGATTCATCCTTCCCACAGGCGTTTCCTGAGATTTACCACCGGCGACCAACACTTCCAATACAAAGTCCTTCCTTTTGGCCTCTCCACAGCACCTTGTGTTTTCTCCAAGGTGCTAGCGGTTGCCATAGCCCACCTCCATGCCCGCGGAATCAAGATTTATCCATACCTAAACAATTGCTTGCTCATGGCTCCCTCCTACCACCTCTGTCTTCAGGCCGTAGCTACCACCACGATGTTATTTCATCAGCTCAGACTGAAAATTTAGAGAAATCCATCATGACTCCAACTCAGTCCATAGAATTCATCGGTGCTATTCTAGATTCAAAAACATCCCGAGCGCGCAAGTTAGCAATGCGCGATCTCATTGACCACATTCATACCATACCTCTAGTTGCTGCGTGAACGTTGTTGAAACTCCTGGGTCATATGGCAGCGTGTACATCAGTGGTCCCCAACGCACAATTACATATGCGGACTCTTCAGGCATGGGTAGCAACAGTCTAGAGACCACATTTTCACCCACTCCAAAAGCAAGTGTTTGTTCCCACCAGGATCAAAACCTCATTGAATTGGTGGCAGAACCTGCGCAATCTCTCGATAGGGGTTCCATTCGTGCAGCCACGACCACAGTGCATTATAAAAACAGACGCTTCCTTAGCCGGGTGGGGGGCACACATGACCGATCAGTTTGTTCAGGGAAAATGGTCACACGTAGAGACATCCCTTCATATAAATATATTAGAACTCAGAGCTGTCCGAAATGCATGCAGACGCTTCCTCCCACTCGTTTGGGGAAAATCTGTAACTATCATGTCAGACAACGTAGCGTGTGTTTACTATGTAAATCACCAAGGTGGGGCAAGATCCCCCTCTCTCTGTGCAGAAGCAGTGAAACTTTGGATGTGGTGCATCCACAAGTATGTCCATATTTCTTCCACACATCTACCAGGCCTACAAAATGTTACAGCAGACGCTATCAGCAGAGTATTTCTCATGACGCACGAATGGCAGCTCAACGATTCTGTTCTACGAGACATATTTTGCAGATGAGGATACCCATTAGTAGATCTGTTTGCGACAGCAGCAAACGCGAAGTGCCCTTGATTTTGTTCCAGAGCCCATGACGAACCTCAAACATTAGGCGACACTTTCATGCTGGACTGGTTGAAGGGTCTTTTTTATGCCTTTCCACCGATTCCTCTTATATCCAAGGTGATTCAGAAGATCAAGCATGATCATGCATCGGTCATACTAATTGCCCCTGCATGGCCCAGACAGTTCTGGTTTCCACATCTCATAGATCTATCGGCACACAGGTCGATACATCTACCATTAATCAACAATCTATTGTACCAACCCAACACTCCTGCACAGCACCCAGACATCAGCAGGCTACATCTGACAGCTTGGTATTTAGTTGGTTCCACATGACGGAGAATTCATGTTCACAGCAGATTAAAGACATTTTGCTTAATAGTAGGAAGCTGTCTACCAGATGATCCTATACGTACAAATGGCGTCGGTTTGTTGCATGGTGTATGGATAACACCCTCCGACCTGACGAGACCACTATCCCACAGATATTGGACTACCTTCTTCACTTGAAACACTTATCTTTTTCCAACAGCTCCATTAGAGTCCATTTATCGGTGATTTCGGCACTCCATCCTACAAACCATTCATCGTTCTTTGCCCATCCCATAGTTAAAAGGTTTCTAACGGGTTTGCAGAACATATTTCCACCCATTTGTCCTGCAACAATTCCATGGAACCTCAGTCTCATCCTTAGGGTTCTCATGAGGCCACCGTTCGAACCACTAGCTACATGTTCTCTATACCACCTGTCCATGAAAGTATCCTTTTTGGTAGCCATAACATTGGCAAGGAGAGTCAGGGAGTTAAACGCTTTATGGTGTGACGCTCCTTATATGGTATTTCACAATGATAAAGTCTCCCTACACCCAGACCCCAGCTTTTTACCAAAGGTAGTTTCTGCTTTTCATATCAATCAAGCGATACACCTTCCAACATTTTATCCGAAACCTCATACTTCGTCATTACACATTTCGTTGCACACCTTAGATGTAAGAAGAGTGCTCGCTTTCTACATTAATAGAACAAAGCCGTTTAGGAAAACAAATAAACTCTTCATCTCTTTCGCAGAGAGACAAAAAGGTGAACCTGTCTCCAACCAGCGGCTCTCCAAATGGATACGGGACTGCATTCACACGTTACACTATCACAAATAGCCAAATTCCTTCAGGCATTCTTTCCCGTTCTACTAGAGTAATGGCAACAAGCACCGTGTTCTTAAATAACGTGAATATTGAAAACATATGTCAGGCAGCTACTTGGTCTAACCTGCATACATTTATGTCTCACTATGCTTTGGATATAGCTGCAGTGCGAGATGCAACTATGGGCTCAAAAATCCTATCCTCATGCAGGACATCCCACCACCTGCTTAGGTAACTGCTACATAGTCACCTTAAGTGAAGCAGCACGGGACATCACTCGAAGAAGAAGAATTGGTTGCTCACCTGTAGTAACTCTGTTCTTCGAGATGTGTGTCCCATGATGCTCCACCACCCTCCCTCCTCCCTTCTTGTCCTTTTTCTCTACAGATGCAGACATGTTAAAAAGGAACTGAGGGGATGCAGGCGCACTCACACCAAGCTGCCCTGAGGGGGTCACGTGCTGATTCTGTGTAAGCACAGCCTGCTAAAGATCTGCTACAAAAACTCCGTTAGTCAGTGCCGGGATGCTGCTGCACCTTAAGTGGAGCATCACGGGACACACATCTTGAAGAACAGAGTTACTACAGGTGAGCAACCAACTCATCTCGTGTTGCATTTTGAAAAGAATAAGGCATAATCCTAGTATCCTACCTCACAGTCCTCATGGAACAGAGTCTTGTTTTTCAAGACTCTGATATCATAGGGGTTGACCTAATTTTTCAGATCAGGTTCTCAAATGAGTACCAGTAGAAACTGTTTCATATTTGGATATTGGATGGATTTCCACAGACTCACATTTGTGGATTCCATCCTGGATGTGGATGGAAATAATAAATTCTACCACCCCAACAAAAGGTACAATAACGTTGTTATATCTTGATGTCACTCTTTGGGATGCATGGTGAGGAGAGATGGGGAAGGCAGGGGGAAGAGTGGTAGGAACCCCACTACAGGCAGAATCAGGGCCCAAGGACTCCAGGTCTAGTCGTACTTTGACTTCATCCCCCCCGCGCCCCCACCACAGGGGCACTGAGGGACCTGCTAGTGCTTACTGCTCAGCCACTGCTACCTCTCCTGCAAATGGTAAAAGAATCCCTCTGACCCAGCTGAGAGTTCAGGCAGGTTAGGTAGGAAAGAGTTAAAGTTTACTCAGTCCACCTCTGTATTTTCACAAACTTCCAAATAGCAGTGACTGCAAAAAAGGTAACACTTGACACTTTACCATTGTCGTAAGATTTTTTTTTTAAGCACTCATCCATCCAGGTCTAAGGCTTTCTAATCAGCTTCAGAACAGCCTCCTTTAAAAAAGGTCACCAAAGATTTCCCTAAAGACAGCATAGCTAAGCTGGAGCCTCATCAATTGTAGGATTTGTCTACAAGGGAAAAAATGTTTATTGGGCGGAAACCCCCCACCCCCAGCACCTCTTAATGGCTTCTTTTCCCTCTTCCCATGGAACTTACAGTGGTTGGATTTAGGTAGGGAGCTGCTCAAGAAAGTCAGTGCTGAGGCTGCCTTGGGGATTACGCTACTTCCTCCTTTCCCAATTCTGTCTCCACTCCTCTGAGTCTCTTCTCCAGCTGTCTTGTTAGCCAGCATGGCCCAGAAGGCGGCCCCCCTCACCCCCACCCACTCCCCAGGTCAGCATCTGGGGGGCACAGCAGGATTGGGGTTACTTATCTGTTAAAGTCCTTCTTCGAGATGGGCTGCTCACATACATTCCGAGTTAGGTGTTCATGTGCCGTAGCGCACAGATCTGGAAATCTTTTTGCCCTAGTCCGTCTCTGCAGGGTCAGTGGCCAATGCTCCCTCTGGTCTGCGCACCTGTGCGGTATATAGATGGCCCTGACCCTCCCCCCACACACCTTCAGTCCCTTCTTTCAGATAACTCCAAAAAGTGGGGATGGAGGAAGGGTATGGAATGTATGTGAGCAGCCCATCTTGAAGAAGGATGTTTACAGGTAAGTAACCCTCCATTCTTCTTTGAGTGCTGTTCACATCCATTCAGAGCTAGGTGACAAGCTGTGTTCAGGATGATGGGCGGAGTTAAGGCTTCCCCACTCGCAAAACAGCTTTGTCCAGAGCAGCATTGTCTCTTGTCCACTGGACAATAGCATAATGGGCTGCGAAGGTATGGACTGATGACCAGGTGGCCACTATGCATATTTCTTTGTACAGGAACTGTGCAACAAATACTGCTGAGGACTCCTGAGCCTAGTGGAGTGAGCGTTGATGCTCTGTGGAAGGGGAGTACCATCTCTCTGGTAACAGTCCTACATAAAGGTCGATATCCAGGATGAGATGCATTGTGTCATTACTGCTTGGCCTTTCATATGCTCTGTGGTAACCATGAACAGTTGAGTGGACCTGCAAAAAAAAAAAAAAAAAAAAAAAAAAGTAGTGGCTAGCACCTCTGCTTAATATGCAGAAGGTCCTGGGTTCAATTCCCAGGGGACTGGACTAGATGATCTCATGAGGTCCCTTCCAACCCTAAGATTCTATTCTATAATTCTATTCTGAAAGGGTCTGGTTCGCTTAATGTATATTAAGAGGGTTCTCCTCACATCGAGGGTGTGCCATTTCCTCTGATTCTCTGTGACCTGTGGGTCTGAGTAGAATTCTGGGAGGCAAATGTCCTGATTAATGTGGAAGGGGGACACCGCCTTGGGAAGGAATGCTGGATGAGGGCAGAATTGGACCTTCTCAGCATGAAAGAGCATGTGAGGGGGTTCTGATGAGGGGTCCTTAATCTTGGCTCCTAGCTGAAGTGATTGCTACCAGGAAGGACACCTTCCATGATAAACTAATAAGGTTCAGGAGTCTAGGGGTTCATCTAGGGCTTTCATAAGTCCCTTGAGCACTAGGTTCAAGTCCCACTGTGGGATGGGGGCACGGACCTTGGGGTACAGTATTTCTAGCACCTTTAAGAACCCTGAGGTGGTGGGATGAGCAAACGGGGTACCTGTCAAATGAGCTGTGCAGGGCTGAAATTGCTGCTAAGTGAATCCTTATGGAGGGGAGAGAAAGGCCATCCTCTTTTAGGCTTAGGAGGTAGTCCAGAATGGTGTGGATGGCTGCGGACTGTGCTTCCACTCTTCTATCCTGTACCCAGAGGGAAGAGCGCTTCCACTTATGCTTGTAGGTGGCCCTCATGGAGAGTTTCCTGCTCTCTACTAATACTTTCTGACCTTTTCTAAACAGACTTGCTTGGCAGGGTTTAGCAATGTAACCCGTATGCCGTCAGGTGTAGGACCTTTGGGTTTTGGTGGAGGGGCGTTTATGGGTGGTTCTACTGAGAGGTCGAAGAGGTTGGTGTACCACGGTTGGCGCTGCCATGCTGGGGCTATCGGGATCATGTCCGCCTGATCCCTTTTGATCTTCAACAGTACCCTGTGTACCATGGGAATGGTAGGGAAGGCATATAGGATGGGGCCCTCCCAGTTGATCAGGAGGGTGTCCAACAGAGACGCTTTCTCCTTGCCACTAAACGAACAGAATCAATTGCACTTGTGGTTTGTTCAAGAAGCGAGCAGGACCATTTGTGGAGGGCTCCAAGTTTTGAAGAGATGGCCTACCACTTCTCTGTGTAGGGACTACTTGTGCTGGGACAGGAATATCCTTCTGAGAGAATCAGCCTGCTGGTTGCTCACCCCTGCTAGGTGGAAGGCTATGGGGGTGAACTTGAATTTCAGTGCCATTTCTCACAAAAGGGATGCTGCTTCTTCGAGCAGTGTCCCCGACTGCTCCACTTCAGGAGTGTGAGCACACGCCGCACCTAGGATCAGAGATTCTGCAGCAGTACCTACAGGGGAGGCGTGCAAGCCAGCAGTGACTGCGGTGACTTACGTGCCGCTGGTGGTGTGCGTACCTCCCCCTCCCATCCCTCTGTTCCTTTCTAACTGCCTCCAACCAAGGATGGAGAATGCAGCAGCTCTGCTTAGCATTCACCTCAAACAAACAAGTTGCTTCTGACCTCAAATTTTAGTTAGAATTTCTTCTTTTTACTTGAAACAACAACAAAACAACATCAAACTAAAGAGTTTTTTCAACATACTGAGCCCAGGGTTCAAGCGGTGTGCCTCCTGTAAAGAGGCAATGACTGCCTTGGCCAGGCATGAAGAGTGTATAAAGTGCTTGGGCATGGGACGCCTTCCATATAAGTGCCAGCAATGGAGGAACTTAACCTCCAGGATGAGGAAGGACAGGGAGAGAAAACTGAAGCTCCTACTCATGGAGGGCTCCCTGCGATTGGCATCAGACCCAAGTCCTTCTCCTCAAACTGAGTGCAGAAAAGAATTTCCTCTGCGCTGTCCCCACTGCCTAGTAAAAAGTCAAGGGGCACTGAAAAAAAGACATAGGACCCTCGAAGCTCTGGGCTCCTCAGGTACTCATACCTCTGAAAAGGGAGGATGCCCTTTAGACTCTAGAAAAGAGCATAAGCAGAAAGAAAAAGCTGCAATCTTTAAAGTGGCATGAGCTAATTCACTGACAACCAGCTTGGCGCTGGCAGTGGTTGCAATGGCTGTGTCAACTGTAACCCAGGCACTGTTCCTAGCTTCCATGCCAGCCTCTGTCTCTCTATCAGCGTCTGTGGTGGTACCGAACTTCTTCTCCCCAGCCCCTATGCTGCAGGCGCAGGCTGACACCCCGGCACTGGTTCAATCTCAGCCGTAAGCACAACTATATTCAGTGCATGGAGCAGGTGTATCAGACTCGGCTTCTGACAAGCACAAACAAAAGACCCATCATTGTGAACTGAGAGATGATCCAGTACAGGACTCTCCTCCAGTCTTGCCACTTTATGGGATTGATTCCTCACCTGAGCAGCGTTCACCCTTCTCTTCAAGGGAAAGTGTGTATTAGGAAGATATCAAATCTCCTCCTCCAGACCCTGGACCAGCTCAACAATGACATCAAGTTCAGCCTCAGAACCCCAACATGGGGTACACATGGGCTCCCGCCCCATGGCTTATGAATATACCATTTAACATGCCATGGATGGGCTCAGGTAACTGGGCTCAGCGTGGGACTTTATCTGGGATCCCTTTCACATCACAGATGCCTGTTCCCATTCAACAACCTCTGGCAACCTTACCACAGCAACAGCAATATTCTATGGCAGTGATGATGCCCCAAATGCAGCCTACAATTCATGTCCCTATATTAGTCCCGCCCAGCAACCGAGAACTGATGATTCCAAACAGTTCCAAGAGCTGTTCAGGAGAGTAGCAGATAGCATAGATAATTCCATACAAGACAATTCCACTACCCAGCATAAACTATACAGAATATTGCAGTCCCCTGTTTCTACCAAAATTGCCTTACTTATGGATGATAGCATAATGGAGCCAGCAAACACTGCATGGCAGATGTCAGCCTAGTTTACAGTAATCAACAAGAAAATGGATAAGAAGTATTTGATTGCCCCAAAGGGCAATGAATTCCTATTTATACACCCTGAACTGAATTCTCTAGTTATTGAAGCGGCTAATCAGAGATCAAAGCAAATCCACAACAGATCTACCCTGTGGATAAAGAGGATAAAAAACTTGACCTTCTGGGCAAGAAGGTGTACACCTTGGCCACTTTTCAGCTAACGGTAGCTAATCATACAGCTGTCCCATCCATCTACAATCATGACAATTACACAAAGATACGTGATTTTATTAACTTTATTTTGGAGGACAGGTAAGAACATTTTAACTCTTTAATAAAGGAAGGACAGTTTATGGCTAGAACAGCATTACAAGCCTCATTAGATGCTGCTGATGCAGCAACTACAACCATTGGTATGGCTGTTGTCATGCGGAGGTCTTCATGGCTCCATGCGGCAGGGTTGCCACAGCAGATGCAGAACACCATTGATGATCTTCCCTTTGACAAGGACAGACCGGTTGGAGAAAAAACAAACAAGACCATGCATATGATTAAAGATTCTAGAGCAAGTCTCCACACCCTAGGAATATATACTCCTACAATTCACAAAAAATACCACAGATATCAAAGCTACAACAACAGATATTCTCAAAATCAACTGAACAAGTGGTTTGATAATTCTAGATCCTGCTCCAGGCAGCAACACAGGCACAGGCAAAACAACCAGCCATCTTCAGGTTCCCAAACGACCAACTCTAAGCAACAATTTTGAGATCTTGGTTGAGGGTTTGTCCAACCACCCCTTTTGAGAGGCAGGATATTACCACCCTCACGCCTTGTTTCTTCTGCAACAGGTTACTTCTGTTCCTCTACCAATGGAAGAATATAACATTAGACAAGTGGGTCATAGAAGTCATCAGCGAAGGTTATACCATCCCCTTCATATCAAAACCCACTACCCCTCCATCCCTGTCCCCATTCAGGGACCCCTGTCACATACATCTTTTACACCAAGAGATAAACAATCTTCTTTGTAACGGAGCTATAGAAGAAGTCCCAAATCAGTACGTTGGCAGAGGATTTTATTCCCAAAATTTTTTCAGTGAAAAGAAGATGGGAAGTAGGAGACTTGTCCTAGATCTCTGGAAACTCAACAAGTTTGTACAGGCCCAAATGTTCAAAATGGTAACTTTAGCTCAATACTCCCTGGGCTGGAGC
The DNA here is from genome assembly GCA_007922195.1 of Podocnemis expansa. Taxonomy (NCBI): domain Eukaryota; kingdom Metazoa; phylum Chordata; order Testudines; family Podocnemididae; genus Podocnemis; species Podocnemis expansa. Next base: position 26,856,651 of record ML681971.1, read on the forward strand.
AAGGGGACTGGTTGGCTTCCCTCGACCTGAAAGATGCTTACTTTCATGTTCCTATCCATCCTGCTTGCAGAAGGTACCTGAGATTAGTGTTTCTAGACAAACACTACCAGTATACAGTACTCTCTTTTGGCCTCTGCATAGCACCGTTGGTCTTTTCAAAACTCATGGCTGTGGTTGCTGCCTTTTTAAGCAAACAGGAAATTACAGTCTTTCCATACGCAGGCGATTTTCTGATAAAGGCATGGTCTTACCAAGCAACATTATGTCCAGTGGAGACAACAGAAAGTCTTTTCCTTTTTCTTGGTCTCACAATAAATTACAGAAAATCATCCATATGCCCCTCTCAGGAGACTGACTTTATAGCAGCACGAATCCACACCTTAACAGCCAGGGCCTTTCTTCTGCAGAACTGATATGAGACTATAAGGGGACTTGTCCATACCAGTCACACTTCTTTGATCATAAGTGCCTGTCTATGTATGCAAATGCTTGGACACAAAGCAGCCGCAACATAGCTGGCCCATCATGCCACACTCCATATGCGGCCCTTGCAGATTTAGTTTCTCAAACATTACAGAGCATGGGGTCAATCCCTTCAGTACACTCTATCCATCCCAAAATCTGTGAAGGATATGTTAACCTGGTGGACAAAGCAAGACAATTTACTTCAAGGCATGACATTCATAATTCAGAACCCATCCATATTGATGACCACGGACTCCTCCCTGAGAGGATGGGGAGCTCACCTCCTAGAAGAGATGGCTGAAGGCAGGTGGTCCATACAGGAAAAGTACCTACATATAAATCTGTTGGAACTCAAGGCTATTTGGAACACGTCAGCACTTTCTCCCATTCGTATCGGGGAAAATCATAAAGATCCGTACCAACAGCATCACGTGTATGTACTACATCAATCACCAAGGAGGAGCTTGCTCTCAGTCCCTCTGCCTGGAAGCGATGAAGCTTTGAGACTGGTGTATTGCACACAAAATTCACATACCAGTGATATACTTTTCAGACGCGGACAACATAATGGCAGATACCCTGAGCAGGACATTCAAAGGCAATCATGAATGGGAAATCCAGGACAATATCCTCCACCCGATACTCCAGCGGTGGGGGTTCCCAACCACAGACCTCTTCGCCACAGCCGCAAACAGAAAATGCCAGGTGTTTTGCTCTGGGAGGGGGGGCCGGACAGGGTTCCAGTGGAAACCTGTTTCTCCTCAACTGGAGTCGAACACTTCTGGATGCTTTTTCCCTGTACCACTGATAGCCAGGACACTCTGGAAGATTAAGTAATAATGCCAAAGTAATAATGATAGCATCAGCATGGCCCTGACAAACCTGGCATGCTTACCTTCTATGAATGTCCAATCACTCTTCCACTAACTCCAACCCTCCTATCACAAAACAAGGGGAAGATGTTTCATACTCACCTGGACAGGCTCCATCTCACAGCATGGTACCTAGATGGTTTGATCATGTAGCGTCACAATGTTCAGAAAGGGTCAAGCATATCCTGCTAAATAGTAGGAAGCCCTCAACAAGATATACTTACCTACAGAAGTGGTGTAGTTTCTCCATCTGGTGCAGTCGATGATCCCTTGACCATCCAAAGCTCCTATTCCTGGTATTCTGGAATATCTGCTACACCTGAAAGAAACAAACTTTTCATTCAGTATGCTTCAGTTTACATCTTGCATCTATCTCCACCTTTCATGTACACATTCACAGCTCCTCTAGATTTGCCTGTTCGATACTGAAGCATTTCATGACTGGTTGAACGTATATCCACGAGTCTGACCACCTGCACCACAGTGGGACCTCACTGATTCTCAAAGGACTTATGAAACCATCGTTCAAACTCCCAATGACAAATTCTCTCCTCCACGTGTCCAAGAAGAAAGTGTTCCTTGTTTCAATTACTTTAGTTAGACATGTGGGAGAACTTGCAAGTCTTATGGCACACCCTCCTTACAAAGTATCCCTTCGATCACATCCCAAATTTCTCCCCAGAATTACATTGTCTTTCCATCTCAATCAAGCCATTCATCTGCCTGTTTTTTCCCCAAAGCCACATGCCAACCCACAACAAATGGTTCTTTATACACTGGACTTGAAGTGTGCTCTAGCTTTTTAATTAGAGAGAACCAAGCCATTCCAAAAGACTTCCAAACTTCTTGTTTCTACTACTGAACGTTCACAGGGAGAACGTATTTCCAAACAGAGACTATCACGATGGATTTCCATGTGTATATGTACTGTGTACACTGTATCTGGGACACAACCACCTGAAACCATCTGTATGCACTTTCCATTAGCTCTCTAGCTACTTCAGCTGCGTTCCTCAATAATGTACCCATCTTAGACATTTGTCCAGCTGCTACATGAGCCTCAGTGGATACTTTTGTGAAACACTATGCCATAGAACAACTATCCAACTCACATGCTTCTGTTGGCCTAGCAGTCTTAAAATCTAGACACAAGACAGGCTCTGAAGCGTGCCCCCCCCCCTCCACTCAGGGAACTGTGGAGCAGTCGGGAACACTGCTGGAAGAAGAAGTGAAGGTTACTCACCTTTGTGCCGTAGCCAAGGTTCTTTGAGATGTGTGTCCTTGGCATGCTCCACTACCTGCACTCTTCCCCTTTACTTTGGAGTGTACATATATCTTCTTATCGTCTTTGTGGTAGAGAAGAAACTGATGGATGGAAAGGGGAGGTGCGTGCGTCATCAGTGGTGCGAAAGTGACCGCGGTCTGCTGGCTGACGTGCCTCGTCTGTAGGTACTGCTGCAAAATCTGTGATCCTAGCTCTGGGGTGCGCCCATACCTTTAAAGTGGAGCATGTCGGGGACACACATCTCAAAGAATCTTGGCTACTGCACAAAGGTGAGTAACGGTGGGTTACTCTCCAGTAACCGTCCTTCTTCAAGATGGGCTGCTCAGATCCATTCAGTAATAGGTCTCCATGCTGGAGCGCCGGAATGGTCAGAAAAAACTTGTCCTAGCCTGTCAGAAGAGGGGAGGTGGCCACCACCCCTCACACCACCCGCGGCTATGTATACGGCTGCCTTCCTGCCCCCTCCTCAGTTCCTTAGAGTCGCCAACTCCAGAAGCGGGATGGAGGGGGGGGACCTGAATGGATCCGAGCAGCCCATCTCGAAGGACAGTTACTGGAGAGTAACACACCGTTCTTTGAGTGCTGCTCGGATGCATTCAGTAATAGGTGACTACTAGCCACGCTGAAGGACGACGGGTGGAGTTGGTACTTCCACCTACAGCACAGCAACAAGCCCTGTAAGGTAGAGACCCTGCAGCAAGACTTTTGCCGAAGACAGGAGGCGAATGGGCCTTGGCGGCCCGTAAGAAGCAAGGGCTGAGGGTCAACCAAAACAGGGCAAAACCAAACCCGCCAAGGCAGAGCACATAAGCAGGTCGGCAAAGTCGCCGGAGCTGAAGAGAAGGGGTGCAACCTAAGAAAACAAGTTATGCGGGCGCCCCGCTTAGGAGGAAGAACATGGAATGTAATCGAAAGACTATGCTGTCTGGTCTAGGCCATGTCACGTGGCCTCGAAGGAGAACACTGAAACTGGCCAATGAGACTAGCTGTATGGCCGCGTCTCACACAAGAACAAAGAAAGGGCATACATAGAACACCTGAAGGCTTTTGCAGGAGCCACGTAGTCATGGACTGATCTGGCAACGACTGAGTACACAAGGAGAAGTAAGGAGATGGCAATGCCCCTTATCTAGGATGCGGCCAAGCAAGCCATCTGGTTAAGGAGACGAAAAAGGGTACAAGGTTGCGAGGTGGGCTCGAAGGCAACTGAGAAGACCATGGGACACTAGCCATGACGTATAGAGTCAAACCAAGCAGGATGGGCCTACGGCATGCTACTTCATGACCTGGTAGCACAGCAGCGTAGATTTCAGTTACGCTGGTACCACGACTGGCTCTTGCAGGAGAGAGACCCCGGAAGGGTGCTGACCACATGGTGGTCTGAGGCAACATTGGTGAAAACAGCCTACTAAGGCCCGCATGAAGCTAGAATGTAAGATAGGGGTCCCGTTGGTCTAAGCTGGCGGTGTTTTGCCCCTCAAAACTCTCACTAAGCGTAAGGGGAAGGAAAAAGGATGGCAAAAAACTCTACTACCATCTAGACAGTCCCTTGGCGACTGAGAAATTGAAGGAGGGCCGTGAAAGACCGCGGACTTGGTACATAAGGTGTATTCCTGAGGGGCAGCGCTTCCACTTTGCCACGCCAGGGCTGCCAGGGGGGAAAACTCTTCAATACATGGATAGTGAAGAACTCCGCTGCCAAGGAAGGGTCATTCTTAAGCTAGAGAATGGACCGTAACAAGGTGGCAGCTGTCACGTCTGAAGGCCACCTCGGGATCAGAGAACCCAACGAAGTTTTCTCCTGGGGGGGGAGCCAAAGGGTGAATAAAGGGGGTACAGCCCCAAACTGTTACATGTTGTATAGACTGGCTTCTCTGTGTGTCGTGCCATTGTAACAGCAGTGGGTGTAAGCAGGTCCTTAAGAAGGGAAAAGGGGAAACTGCAGAACTGCCAGACATTGCCAGCCCTCATGGGGAGAAACGCTGTAGCACGAAGGGGCCATGTGCAGGTTAGTGGGACGGTCCCACCGGGGGGGCAGGGCAGGAAATGGGAGGGTCCGTGCCAGGGAATAAGACCATGGGTCAAGGGATGACGCCAGTGCCCTAAAAGCAGGGAACCTTCTGTCTGTGGTAGACAACTGTCCAGGGGGCAGTGGATACCAAGACGGGAGCCACATGGGAGGGCACTCTAAGGGATAGACCTTTCGCAGTTTCCCAGCCTATGATACACAGCAAGGTACTCCCCTTCAGGGTTTAAAATAGGTGACCCTGGCCGTACTTTGGTGAGGCTGGGGAAGCATGGGCTACCTCAGAGGCAGTAGATCAAGGTGAGGGTTCCTGAAGTGGCCCCTGGTTCCCACTAGATGACCAGAGGCAAGGAACTGTATGAGGGTGGGAAGGGGAGTGGGCCGTACCTAGGGCCCGTGCAGGGGTAAAACCCACTGTAGAGGTCCCTTCCCGATGAAGTAGCTATCCAGGTAGGTGAATTACTACACAGATGTGTCCCCTTAGTGCGCAGAGGAAAGTGTTGTCGAAGGGGGGGGTCACAGTGAAGAAGATGGTGGTCTGAGCCGGGACATCCCCTCCCCTTCCCCTAACGAGGGGCCTACCTGGGACACGTGTAATGGCCACAGGCACAGTCCTGTTGCAAGTAGGCTTTGCATGTGCGTGTCTCGGAGCCCTGCCGTAGCTGGTCTACAACGAGATGTGTCTCCATCCCTCGACGAGGGGCGAGGGTGGAGAGCACAGTGGGGAGTATTTGGGAAGGAGGGCTGTTAGGAATAGGAGAGGGGCGGTTTTCGTCCTCAGGGAAGTCGCTGCTTAAGGAGTGAGGGTTGGTGGGGGGGTTGGTGGTGGCTACGGTATTGGAATACCGGCATCATAGGTGGGCGTCATTACATTGTCAGCCCCTGGCATCCCGATCGAATTGTTGGTCCTGCAATCGAGGGGGGGAAGGATCGGGGTGGTTCCCATTGGACCTATCTTCCCTATGGGGGGGGGTGTCCGTCTGTGACAGTGATGCCTTGGGGGCCCCCTGCACCCCAAGGGTAAAGAGGGTAGTGATCAGAGGGGCCCCTCCCTTGGGAGGGGTGACCGAAGGCCCTGTTTCCACCGTGAGTGAGGCGGAAAGGAAAAAAGGGGTTGTCTCGCCCGGGAAATTGGGAAGCTAAGTCGGGGGGGTGGGTCCGGGAGGGAAGAGGCCAAAATACTTGGCCTCTCCTTGAGGATCCCAGGCCGTACCCACCACAGAGAGGGTTTCCGGGGGAAACAGGACGTTTCCTTCAAAAGGCAAGTCAAGGACCACCTACTGAGTGTTAGGAGGTGCTCTGGCCTCCCTGAGCCATGCTACCCTGCGGAGGGTAACCACCAAGGCCATGGTGCAAGCTGCAGTGTCCACTGCATCGCGGGCTGAAAGAAGGAGGTCTTGAGATGATATGTTGCCTTCCTCCAAGAAGGCATTATACTCATCCCTGGCCTTGGGCGGAAGCATGTTTCTAAATCTCCCTAGGGACTCCCAGATATCCAGCAAGTACCTACTGGTTATAGCCTGGTTGTTTGCCACTTGTAGTTGGAAGGCCAAGGAGGAGTGCACCTTGTGGCCTAACAAATCCAGTTTTCTGGTCTCCCTGGCACCAGGGAGAGGGTCCCTGGGGGATTCCCCAGCCCCCATTGCCATCTGGATCACATCCCTGGGGGGGACCGGGTGGCCAGCGAGTGAGGGGCAGTCCGATTTGGATACCCAATACTTCATGCTCACCATATCCGAAACCAGGGGGATGGAGCTTGGACTCTGCCACTGGGAGCGTGCAAGGTCCCACACGCTTGGGTGGGGCAGGATTGCTAAAGGCACCATGGAGGCGAATGCCGGTCCAAACAGGGTATCGGGGGGGGAGGTTCAGGGGTTCCACCTCCATACCTAAGTGGGCCGTGGCCCGGCGCAGCAGATCAAAGTGCACTGAGAGGTTGCCTAGAAAGGACGCCGGTGCTGGGGGCAGCATGGCACTGAGGGTCCGCCACGGAGGAGGAGAGCACCCTCAGGGGATCACTCTTGCGGCCGAAACCAGAAGGGTGACGGAGCCAATGTGCAGCATCGGGGCTGTTTGGAGCCCCTAGAAGGTCCCTCTTCCGGGCTGGGGATGGGGATCGGGATTCCTGGCCTGGTGCCGTTGGTGGAGTGATGTCAGCCCACGCTGGGGTGGAAGACGGGGGGCTGGATGGTGAAGATGAGCATCCCGAATGAACCCAGGCATTCGAAATGAAGGCCGGTTTGCCCCTTCTGATTGGGAGTGGGGCAGGGGGAGTCAGGAGGAGCAGCAGGGCTCGTGCTGCCTCCACTGCTTCAGGGGTGGACGGGATGAGAAGTGACTCCGCGTGAGTCGCAGGCAAGTCCTCGCTAGGGGAGGGAGCACCGCTCGGGCTGGAGGGTTCCCGTTCCCTCGGTGCCGAGGGTGGAGTCAATGCGGTGCCGAGGGTGGAGTCAACTGGTGTCGGCACCGGTGAGGCCGGGCTGTACTGTGCTGTCGGCACCGGAAATGATATGGCACGGTGCCGAGGCGAGCCTGGTTGGCTGAGAGCAACCTCAATCAGTGCTGAGGCGTCAGGTAGGCGTTGCGGTGCTGGCGGTGGCCACCAGTGGCACGGTGCCGCGTAGGCTCCAGCACCGAGCTGGGTCTTGGTGACGGGCTGTCACTCGAAGCCTCGGGTGAAGGATGCCGAGCCTCCTCCGAGGCTAGGGTGCAGCGTCACTTTTCCCTTTCCTTAATCGTTCGTGGTTTAAAGGAGAGAGAAATGGAACACGCCAAGACCATGTGGTCTTTGCCCAGGCACCTGAGGCACTTCCCATGGGGGCCATCCTGGGGGAAGGCCTTGCCACACTCAGCACAGGGTTTAAACCCCAGCATCATCGATGCAATGTTCCAGTCCAGCGTTGGGCTCTCGTGGTGGAATTAAATCCACAAGGAGATGTGCCCTGCCGGACAGTGAATCCAAGGTGAAGAGACAGGCTGCTTGCAATTAGCAAGGAGTGGACGTTCCAGATCCGAAGCGGAAGGCGCAAGAAATGAAACTGAGGAGGGGCTAGGGAGGTTTGCCATATATGTAGCCACGGGTGGCGTGAGGGGCAGTGGCCGCCTCCCCTCTTCTGACAGGCTAGGACAAGTTTTTTCCGACCAGTCCGGCGCTCCGGCACAGACATCTATTACTGAATGCATCCGAGCAGCACTCGAAGAAGAACTTTTACTTCCTTGCATGGCACTGGCAACTGTGTTCCCCCCTGGTGGTTTATATAAGACATGACTGCTGTATTTTCTGTCAGTATCTGGATCATCTTTCCCCTTATTCTGTCCAGGAATACCTCACATGCTAGATGCATTGCCCTGGGCTCCTTCACGTTGATTTGGAGAGGGCTGTCCTCTGTGATCAGGACCCCTGAGTGGACAAGCGTCCTGTGACGTGGGCTGTCCACCCCAGCTCTGATGCATCTGTGATTAGGGTGAGCAAGGAGTTCTGGATTTTGAAGGGAACTCTCTTGCAAGTGACGTCTGGGTTCATTGAGAGCTTGTTCATGTCCATTGATACCATATGTGTATGCATGCACTTGTGCATGGTTATTGGAAAACATTTCCCTAAGCCATAGCCGTAGGGCTGGCTCCAGGAGCCCCCTGGAGTGCCACACTTATATTACAGGATATCAGGAGCTTCTGGAGCCCAGCCCACTCAGTTCCTTCTTTTCACCCTTGGACAGTTACTGGAACCTCCTTAGAGCTTCAGCTGTTCCCTTAGTGCTATCGATATTTGTTTGATTTTTCTCTTTGTTGTTTTTAATAGTTGTTAAATACTGTTAGAGTTAGTTTGTTCTGTGTTTGATAGTTGTAGGGCACAGTGCCAAAATCTCCAGGTTTTAAACCATGTTCTTCTTGCAGGAAAGCTTTTCACCTTAGTGGCCCCTATGAAAGTTGTTTAAAATGCCTGGGGGAAGCTCATAGAAAGGATAAATATGAAATCTGCAAGGGCTTCAAGCCCTGAACACAAAAGGAGAGGGAAACTCAACTCAAATCCCTCCTTATGGAGGCTGCTTTAGCCCCGACACTGGTGGTGGTACCAGCTCTGACACCAACTTCAGCTTCAGTACACAATTGTCACAGACACCAATGCTGACTCTGCTGTCTAATATGAGAAAGAGCTCCAGACACCCTAGCCCTTCCCCAAAAAGATCTAAAAAACATTGTCATGGATGGGAGAGCTTCCCCAAAAAAGATGTGCAGGGGTCGAGCCCCATGCCAAAGACCCAGGTGGATTCTCTGTTCTTGCAGCTGTCAACACTGGAGGCTCAGAGGGCTGCACAGTCCTTTTTGTCTATGCCTTCCCTGCTGAACAGGGCTGCCATTGCCCTGGTCCACACCACAGAAGCAAGCCAGTGCTGGGGTCACTGCTGGCCCTCGAATTCTCCATCACTGCCAAGACCGGCACCCACTGCCTGCTCTGTAGAGCTGAGCTCCAGGCGGAGCCACTTGGAGGTGGACTTAATGATTCCTCGACTCACTGTGGCACCATGGAGATTGTTCCCCACATGGACAGGACTCACCCTCCAGTGCTGGCAGCATGGATAAAAGAATACAAAAGAATGTCTCCAATGACTTTTTCACCAGAACAACCTGTGTGGTGTCTTTCACCACTGGCATCATCCAGCTTGCTGCATTGAGGAGGTCACACCCCCTGCAATTCAGGGAAGGTCTCACCTCCCCGTAAACAGACAAGAAAGTCCTCAAGAAGGTCCTCGGTACCACGGCACCGCTCAACATCTATTTCACAAGAGCAATACAGGCAACAGCTACTGGCAGCGTTTTTCTTCCTTTCCCTTTTCAGACAGCTCATCGTCTGATGACGATACCCCCCCGGCTTAGGGATAGGAGACGTAGCTCAGACCCAATCTTCAGTCTTAATGGGACAGAAAAAAATGTAAAAAAGCAGAAAGAGCAAGCAGGCAGCTTTCCCACATGTGCCACCTTGACTCCAAGGATAGTGGTGAAACCAGTGGTCCTCATGGGGACCATGGGCCTTTCAAATGGGTCTTACACCCCAGACTGGTCATTTGGGGGGAACTCATTTGGCACCTTCAATTCCAGAGAGGGATCAATCCTCAGAATCAGAGAATGCTAGCTGGTAAGAGGACACAGTAAAAGGTCTCTCGAGTCCACTGGGGGAACCATCAAGACCTGCTTTTGGCTTTTCCATCCCCGGATGAGATAAATAGCCAGGACATCTCAGTTCCCCTTGATGAATTTAAAGCCTATTAAGAACTTTTAAAAAGAGTTGGCTTTAATTTGGGGATGGAAGCTAAAGAGCTTAGGGAAGCCACAGAGAGCTTATTTGGTGTCCTACCACAGTGACACCCTCCAGGGTTGTGCTCCCAGTCCACCAAAGAGTACTAAAAATTGTACAGTCCCTGTGACAAACACCCTCATCAATTCCACCAATTGCCAGGTCAGTGGCAAAAGGATATTATGTACTGGCAAAGAACTTCAAATGTGTCTTTAATCATCCCACTCCAGGTGCATTGGTGGTGGAGGCAGCAAGGCAAAGGGATAGGCAAGGAAACCCTCTAAAAACAAAGATCACAAAAAACACGATCTGTTTGGGAAGAAGGTTTATTCAACAGCAAGCTTCCATTTTTGCATAGAAAATCATCAATCATTGTTGGGGAGGTACAACTATAACCTCTGGAACTCTCTTTGCTGTTTCGCAGACAAGTTACCAAAGGACCAGGAAACAGATTTCCTGACTATTTTAGATGAAAGATTGGCAGTAGCCAGGGCAGCTTTACAGACAGCCTACGGCTCAGCAGATGCTTCAGGGAGATCAAAGGCCTCGACAGTCTCCATGTGCCATTGCTCCTGGTTTCAAACTTCAGGCCTGTCAGAAGAGTTACAACAAGCTATTCTAGATCTCCCCTTTGAGGGCCCAGCTCTGTTCTCTTCAAGAACCAGTGAAAAGCTTCATGGGTTAAAGGACTCTAGAACAACCTTCAAATCACTGGGACTCTACAACCCACACCAAATTCACCGTCAGTTCAGGCCACTTCCTCCCACTCCTCAACCTCATTATAGACCACAGTTGCAGAGGTACTCAACTTACAGGTGGAGGGATAGATCTAGAACGACACACAGATGTTATCCTTCTACAGGTGCGAGCTCAGCCTCACAACACCATGGTCGATCAAGGAGGCCTAGCAATAGATACCCTTTTTAAGGCTGCAGTTGAGAACAGCACATTATTCCCTTCTCAGGATCCATCCCATCCCTTCCTAAACCATCTGGCACATTTTTTCCTGGAGTGGGCCCATATAACTACAGACTGTTGGACTCCCAAGACAATCTTATGTGTTTATTCAATCCAATTCTGTTTGCTATCCCCACCCTTACCCTATTCCCTGTCTCTTTTCAGGCACCCCTCTCCCCCTTCTCTTTTCAGGCATCCCTCTCAGGAACAGACCCTGCTTACAGAGGTCCAATCCTTCCTATTGCTGGGAGCAGTGGTCCAAGTTCGACCTCAGGAGGAAAGAAGGTTTTTATTCCTGATATTTTTTAGTTCCAAAACCCAACAGAAACCTCAGACCAATCTTAGACCTCCACACCCTCAACAAATACATTATCAAAAGCAAATTCAGGACTGTGTCATTAGCCTCCAAAATTCCCTCCTTGGATCCAGGGATTGGTTGGCCACACTCGACTTAAAGAATGCCTATTTTCATATCTTTGTCCTCTCGGCACACAGGCATTTCCTGCGGTTTGTTGTAGCAAACAACCATCACCAATTCATGGACCTCCATTTTGGCCTATCCTCAGTCCCAAGGGTATTTACAAAATTCATCACCGCAGTAGCAGCTCACCTTTGATGCAAGGTTACTCATGTATTTCCTTATCTGGACGATTGGCTTGTAAGGGGAGAATCTTGGAACCAAGTAAACTCCAACATTGCCACAGTTCTAGCCACCTGCAAAAAACTTGATTCCTCCTAAATTTGCAAAAATCCAAGCTAAAACCATCCCAGCATACAGATTTCAATGGGGCAACCCAGGACTCATGACAAAGCAGAGCCTTCCTACCCTGGCCTCACTTCACAGCCTTAATGAACTTAATACATGATCTTTGGCAAAATTGAACAACCACAGCCAGGCAGTGCCTGAAACTGCTAGGACATATGGCAGCCTGCACAAATGTGGTGCTCCTAGCTTGTTTAAAAATTAGACCTCTGCAAATGTGGCTGGCACCTGTATACACCCTAGCTGCACATCCCCTAAGCAAGGTTATAACTGTGCTGGTCCAAATATTGACAGAAATGGACTGGTGGTGAGATATGTCAGTAGTTCTAGAAGGAGTTCCCTTTTGGGACCAAGCACCCTCAGTAACCCTGGTCTCAGAAGCTTCAGATCTGGGTTGTGGAGTCTCACCTCAGCACTGGGGAGAGAAGCCAGGGCACATGGACACAGCAAGACAAATACTCTCATATCAGTGTCAGAGGACTTCTGGCCTGCAAAGTCTTCCTGCACAATATAGCAGAAAGAGTAGTACGTGTACTAATGGACAATACAACTACCATGTACTACATAAACAAGCAAGGGAGAATTGCTCTCAACTCTGTGCAGAGAAGCCATACTTCTCTGGGACTTGGCAATCATCCATTAATTCTACATAAAGGCTTCACACTTACCTGGAGTCTGGAACCCAGAAGCAGATCACCTGAGTAGAGTATTCCTACATCACCACAACTGGTTGCTTCACCCAGACATCGCATCCAACATCCTCTAACAGTGGGGTTATCCCCAAATTGATCTATTTCCTTCATGCTGGAACAGGAAATGCAGCCAATTCTTCTTGCTGCCAAGCCAGGATCCATATCCAACGCTTTCCTCATCAACTGGTCGGAAGCCCTGCTATATGCGTTTCCGCCAATTCTTCTAGTCCACAGGGTGATTCTGAAAATGAAGACAGACAGATCAGACATAATATTAATTGCCCAAGGATGGCCATGCCCAACGCTGATTTCCAATGTTTCTGAACCTATCTCCCCTCCTTGGGAACTCCCCAATTGCCTGGATCTGGTGTCACAAGATTGGGGCGGACTTTTACACCCGGACTTAATGTCTCTGTATCTTATAGTCTGAAGACTCCGTGTTTGAACAGTGACGGGAGAGCATGCTCCTTGCAAGTGCAGAACATCCTTCTCAGTAGCAGAAAACCCTCCACTAGGGTCTCATACTCTGCAAAGTGGAAGCATTTCTCAACCTCAGCACCACGTCTCCCCGTCTATCCAAACAATACTAAGAGTATTTGCTGCACCTTAAACAGCACAGACTTGCACTGGCATCATTAAGAGTTTATCTAGCAGCAATCTCAGCTTTTCACCAGCCCATACAGGCCAAATTGGTGTTCTCACATTCAATGTCCATATGTTTTTTAAAAGGATGGAGAGACTATTTCTACAAATCTGCAGCCCAGTTCCTCAATGGGACTTGAATTTAGTACTCTCTAGGCTGACAGGTCCACCCTTCAAACCCCCTTGCCACCTGTCTGCTACTAATCCTGTCCCAAAAAGTATTCTTTTTAGTAGCTATAACCTCAGCTAGCAGAGTATCCAAACTTAGGGCTCTAACATCAGAACCACTATATACAATCTTTTTTATGGATAAGGTTCAATTCAGGCCACATCCAGCTTTTCTCCCAAAGATAGTCTCGGATTTTCACTGCAATCAGGATATCTTTTTACCAGTTTTTTATCCAAAACCTCATCTTTCAGATGAAGAGCACTGGTGGCACGCATTAGATCTACACTGGGCCCTGATGTTCTATGTTGAACGGACCAAATCTTTTTGAAAATCGACACAACTCATTATTGCAGTAGCCGATCAAATGAACGGGCTACTGGTCTCCTCACAGTGTATCTCATTATGAATTGTTGATTGCATTAAGCTATGCTATGAGAAGGCTGGGGTCCCCCTTCCAGGCAAAGTAACAGCACACTGTACAAGAGTGCAGGTCTCTTCCACGGCTTTTCTAGGTCACCCGCCGGTTGTAGATATTTGTAAAGCTGCAGCGTGGTGCTCTGTGCACACGTTCACAACCCATTACCACATTGTTCAGCAGGTGAGGAATGATGCAGCTTTTGGAAGAAGAGTGCTGCAGTTCACCAGGTGATAACTCTGCCCACCATCCAGGATAAAGCTTGTGAGTCACCTGTGGTATGAATGAACATGAGCAAACTCTTGATGAAGCAAAGACAGTTGCTTACTTGTAACTGTCATTCTTTGAGATGAGTTGCTCATGTCCCTTCCAAACCCACCCACCTTCCTCTCTTTCAGAGTTAGCAGAAACAAAGGACTGAGCAGGCTGGGCTCTGGCAGCTCCTGATATACCAGTGTAACACCCACGTGGCCAGATTGAGTCTGCCTTGCAGGCGGCTCTGACCAGAGAAGGGTGTGTGCAGGAACACAGCAAGGAGAGCCCCTTTGCCCCGGGGGCACTTGTTCCACACCCCCAGAGTGACCACATACACACTGGGATAGCACAGGGATTATGGGAATGGGGAAGGTTTATTTACAGAGGTGCAAAAGGGAAACCAACAGGGGAAACGGGGCAGCAGTAACACAGAGTAACAGCTAACACAGGGCCCTGCAAGGCCCAACAGTAGAGCAGGCTGGAGGCAGACATGAGCTCTGCTTCTGCACCATGAGTTCAGGAGTCCCAGCACAGTTCCGGTCCAGAGTTCAGTCCAGCTACTCCTAGTCTTCAGCGCCATCACTTTCCCAGCAAAAGAAAATCCTCTGATGCCTTTTCTGCTGCTCTCTGTGAACCAAGAGCGGCCCCCTCCCCACTTAACTAACTACAACCTCCCCCCTGAGTTCCAGGTGCTGTACTCACGGTCCCACAGCTCCAGATGGCCAGTCACTGGATGCTGCCCTGTCCTTGGGCGACTCTCCCCAGCACAGTGTCCTCCTGTGGGTGCTGGCCTGGCATCCCAGGTCAGCCGCTCTGTCTTCCCTGCCTTCAGGCAGGGCCTCTCCCTCTGCTTCCTTCCCAGCCTCTGGCTGCAGCTCCAGCCCCCCTCTTCAGCTCCACAAACTCTCTCCCACAGGGCAAAGATTTAAAGGAACCACGCTTCTTAAAACCCCAGGGGGGTTACACCACAATATAAGCATGGCACTCCAGGAGGCTCCCGGAGCCAGCCCTATGGCTACGGCTTAGGGAAAAGTTTTCCGGTAACCATGCACAAGTGCATTCATACACCTGTGGTATGAATGGATGTGAGCAACTCATCTCAAAGAATGAGTTACAGGTAAGCAACCATCTTTTGTGCCAGATCATCAGTGAGTCTAGCACGACTTGGGGAATGGTGACCACCCAGTCCAGGGATTGGCTGGAGACCTCCACTTGATTTTGGGACTAGAAAGTAGTGAGAGTAAAAACCCCTCTGTCTTTCCCCAGGGGCACTCTTTCTATGGCCTCCAAGGCAAGGAGCTTCTTGCATTCTAGTCTTAGCAAAGCCTTGTGGGAGGGGTCCCTGTTTTTGAATGGAAGGGGCGGTTTTCGGTGTCGAGGTCTGGTTTTAAACTGACTGGGGTAGCCCTGCGAAATTGTCTCCAGGGCCCAGGGGCCTGAGGTTATCCTGGCCCAGTGATGCCTGAAGAAGTCCAGGTGGTTCTGGAATGGTAGGTTTGGGATCTGTTTTTTTCTGCAACTCTTGGGTGAGAGGTCAAAATCTCTGTCTTTGCGCGGGTTGGCACGAGTTTCTGCCACCGTGCCATGAGGCTTGGGTGCTTCCCTGGGCCTGGGGTCCCCTTGCTCTCTTGCCCCAGTCCCTATCCCCATTCCTGTAGGGGCAGTGGGACTGTTGAAATGGTTGATGACAGGTGCCCTGCTGTGACTGATGCTGCTGCTGTTGCTGGGGCTTTTGTTGCTGTTGTTGTTGAGCTCTAAAGGACCACCTGGCTGTCTGGGGGGGTGTACATGTCTAACAATCGGAGAGTGGCACGGGAGTCTTTCATACTGTGCAATTTAGTGTCTGTTGATTCAGCAAATAGTAATGGGCCTTCAAAGGGGAGATCCTTGATCGATTGTTGCATTTGAGGAGAGAGAGGCCTGACCGCTGTAGCCAGGAGGCTCTGCGCATGGCAATTGCTGAGGCTACCCTGAGGCTCGCTGTGTCCGTGGCAGCCCACGAGGTGAGGACTGCATTGTGGGCTGCTGTAGGCACTCCTCAACCAGGGTGATGTAGACTGTCACATGATCAAGGGGAATGAGGTCCTTGAACCTCTCCATGGATCTCCAGAAGTTAAAAACCTACTTCCCCATGGGAGCCTGTTGATTGGCAATGCGAAGCTGGAGGGCTGTTGTGGAGCACATCTTCTGGCCCAAAAGGTCAAGCTTTCTGGCTTCGTTGTTTATTGGAGTGGCCACTGGTTGACCTTGCCTCTCACACTGGCTGATTTCATCCACTACCAGGGAACCAGGTGTTGAGTGGGTGAACAAAATACTGAACTTGTCAATGGGGGCGTGGCATTTCCTTTTCACTGTCTTGGATACCCCAGGGATTGACAAGGGGGTCTGCCATCTGGCACGTGATATTTTGAGGACCCGTTTGTGAAGGGGCACTGCTACCCTTGCTGGTGGGGCCACACTGCCAACATCAAAGAGTGGATTGAAGTCTTCCATGACTACCTCACCCTTCGGGTCAAGGTTGGCAGCTAGGCACCTCAGTAGGTCCTCTTGAGAGCTGGGGCCCTCCCTGAGGGAAAAGAAGCTTTGGTAAGCCACCTTGTTGGGGGATAATGATGATAGGACCCTCAAGGTGCTGTGGTGGGAGCCTGATGGGCCTGCTTCAGGGTCCAAGTCCTTGTTGGAGTCCACCATCTCATGGGTTCCCCTGGGGGTGGTGTGCCTCGATGAGCCTCGAGACTTCTGGTCTCCATTGAAGGAGTCCTCTGAGCCCCAGTAGGACCACTGGGAACTCCAGTCCCTGAAAGTCCTCAGTGCCAAGTCCTGCAGTAGGGTTGAGTGCCCCTGCACCAAGTGGTGATTGTGCTCCTTGTGTCAGTCAGTGCATGGCCTCTTTTCCATTTCTGCATCAGGGGGGTTTCATCCTGTGGAGAGCCTGACAGCGCTAATGGTGCCGGGTCTTTGTGCCCAGAGTCCTTGTGCCATGGGGAGGATGGAAAGCGCTTCTTTCTACGCTTACCGGCTGGTTTATCTGACACTGGAGCCAGTGCTGGGGAGAATGGTGAACACTGGAGTTGGTGCTGTGTATCTGATTCCCTAGAGTGTGACTAGCACCTGGTGCCAAGGAACCTCCGTGTGAGAGGAGGAGAGTGTTCCCACGATGAATATTGGGGGGAGAAGCCCATGCAACCCCCCATTGTCACCCATTCCGATCCTGATGGCGAGCATGTCAGGGCCCTCCTTGGGGAAGAGCCGCGTGGAGAGGACCAAGGTGTCCATGACAGTGCAGGGCAGTGTCAGTCTGCCCCCAGTTCTTGCTTCATTGAGCTCAGTGTCGGGGCTTTGTGCCATATGGGGTCATCACCCCGGTGCTGGCCATGGTCTTGGGCCAATTTTTCCTGTGCCAAAGGTCCGGGCTTGTTCTTAGGGCCTGACCAGGCATTGGAAAGGAGAGCTGGCTTTCCCTTGGATTTTGCCGAGCTAGGCAGGGTGGGGGCCCAGTCAAAGCTGCAATTAGGAAAAATGGCACCTGGGGCAAGGAGCCATGGATGTGCACCCACCCCCAGGGCCCGATCCAGCCTCAGCAGCCAGGAGTCCCCTGGGAGGGACTCCCGGCGGGGGCTTTCCCTGTTGCTGGTAGGGACTCTTGGGATTCCTTGCCTCCCGGCAAGCACAGTCAACACTGGACAGGAGGGTGCCTTTCCCCACTGCCTGGCAAGTGCAGTCAGCACCGGGTGAGAGGTGCCTTTGCTGGCTGTGCTTGCCAGGCAGCGAGGAGAGGCAGCCTCTGGCCCGACGCTGGCCACACTCGCCGGGCAGCACGGCCAGAGCCAGATGGTAGTTCTTTTCCTCCAGTGCAGCCAGAGCTGGGCAGGAGTTCCCTTCCTTGGCTCCCCGAGGAATGTGCCTTTAAGACACATGTCTCTTTGGGGCCAGGAGGGGTCTGGCACCCTTTCAAATTGGCATCTGGGGCCTAGCCCTTTTTGCTCTGCCATACTTAGGGCCATGGGGTCAATAAATTGTGAGAGGGCCTTGGCTGCATTGAACGCCTCCAGTGTGGAGGGGAGCATCACCAGTTCTAGTCCTTGTGCACCAGGCAGAGTTGGTGCCAGGGACTGGGAATGTGATCAGTGCCGTGGCTTTTCCTTAGGCCGGGCACCCCCGGCAGATTCCGAGCCCACCTGGACCTTCTTTGACCTTGGAGGAGAGTGGTGTTAGGGAGGGATGAGTGCTGAGTGGGCCTGGATTACCAAGACCCCATCTGCTGATGAATGGCTGTACAGTGCTGAAGCAGGTCTCAGGGCCTCAGCCAAGGCTATGGAGTGTAGGCGATGCTCCCGCTCCTTCTGAGTCCTCAGTGTGAAGGACTGACATATCCAGGATTTATCAGTCCTGTGCCCTTTGCTGAGGCTCGTTAGACATTTCTCATGTGGGTCGCTGACCTGGAAGGCCTTCCTGCTAGCAGCCCAGGGTTTGAAGCCTGGCATGGAGGTGGTGATGCTGGCATATGTGGGGCCTCCGGAAAGCGGTGCATACATAATCTCTTTGATATTCCTGGAGCCTGCAGGGGAGATTGGGACAAAGAGGTTTTCTAGAAAACTTTCCAGGATGGAAAAGAAATGAGGAAAGGACAGACACATGCAGTAAACGCAAGAGTGGGCAGGTCCAGGACTGTTGCAAATGGGCAGAAAGAAGGAGCTGAAGTGGGATAGGGTCGGAGCCACCTATCTACTGCGCACGTGTGGAAGCCGGGGGGTGGTGTTGGCCACTGACCCTACAGAGACAGGATAGGGCAAAAAGGTTTCCTGAATAGAGACTGTCTTGCCCCCAGGCCCTGGATCAGGTGCATTCAGGCCTGGGATGCCCGGGAGTGAAGTGGCCTGAACTCTTTGTAGTGGCTGGTTCTGGGTCCCCACCCACGCAAGCTGCAGCTTGGCACCAGCTACTCTCCTCCCCTTGGGGATGCACTGCCAGCTGGGAGTAGGCAGAAAGTGCTGCTCCGTCCCCGCTGCAGAGAGGCCAAGTGGACAGGTGGGTAGCACATTCTCTGGCCCCAACAGTCCGCGGTCCCTACTCCCCCCTCCCCCCCACCCCTGTGAGTGCTAGGTTCCCTGGCACTTTCCCTTGGACAGGGGGTAGGGGAAAGCTGGGCCCAAGGGGGGGGGGGTTGGGGGAGAGCCAGAGCCATGGAGGGGGCAGCAGCAGGGAGTTGGGACTGTGGGGGTGCAGTTAGGGCTGCAGGGAGGACCGGGGCCCCAGTAAGGGTGGCAATGGAGGCCTATAGGGGCCCCCATAAAGGGCCTATGCCTAGATCTCCCAATTGCCTAAGGCCACCTGTCCTATCAACCCTGAGCTGCCCTAGCTTTCCCCCAGCAACTGCTGATCCCCTGGCTTTGCTTCCCTGCCTTCTTCTCTTCCCAGCAGCATCCCCATGGTCTCCTCTCCCCACCTACCCCTAACAGCCCCTTGCTGGCTCCAGATCTTCTCACTCACCCTTGGAGCCAAAGGGGGACCTGACACACACCAGCTGGAAACTGCTCCCTGGCCAGGGGATCAGGGAGTCTTTTAGTCCCCCCTCCTTGCCCCTAGCATGCACGGGATTTAAAAACACCTTGCCCCCAGCTCCCAGCATGTAAAACAACCTAGTTAGTACTGTCCTTAGTACTGTACTGCAAGTACGCATCTGGGTGTTCTTCAAAGCGTCTGACGAAGTGGGATTTTCTCCCCCAAAAGCTCATGGGATAAATAAAATTGTTAGTCTTTAAGTGCCACAGGACTCCTTGCTTGATCTGCACTTCTGTGGCCACTTTGCAGTGCACATTTTAAATGCCAGGGCCAGGGGTGGTACATGCCCTGAGTCCTGGTGCCAGTGCCGTGAGTTCCCAGGGCAGCACCAGCCTCTCCTGGCCCCCACCCCGACCAATGATCTGGGGCCGGGCCACCCACAGGGGCGCCTTAATCTCCCGGCTGAGGATCTAGGCCAGGTCACCAGCAGCAGTGCCTGCCTCTCCCAGCTGGGAATTGAGTCCAGGTTGCGCACAGCGGCACCCACCTGTCTCAGCCCTGTCCTCGGCCTGGGATCTGGGGCCTGGCTGGTGGCAGCAGGAGCCTGACACTGGATCAGGCCCGGGTGCCGGGTTGTGGCCAGGGGATGGGGCCTGGACCCATGCCCCAGGTCTTTCCCTGGGGCAGTGACATTCCTGGCCAGGGCATGTATTCGTACCTACCTATCATTTACGTTAATCCCTGAATAGAAATGCTTATACACAGTCTTAAGTAGAGGGGTTAAATGTGACTATTTGAATAACAAAACAAGGATTTTAAATGTCTAAGCAATATGTTTAACAGAGTTGTGAAGGAGTAGATTAATTCTAACATCTAATTTTTCAGCTGGCAGGTTTACTGCACCAGAGTGTTCAGCTTCTCCTGCTGAAAAAGAAGCCATCATAGATCATGAGGTTATGAAGCTAGTTACACAGAACGTGAGCCAAGATAGAGCTTCTGAAGTCCAGAGGACCTACAGTGTTAGCGATGTGGACAACAGCCTCTGTAGTTTTGAAATCAATGAAATTTATACATGTTATTCTGAATTACATGAGGAAGTTCTGGAAGAACTAGCTGGATTAGATCATGCTTTGGAACATGAAATAAAACAGAAAAGTGTAGATGCGGACAGGGCTGTCTCTCAGATCCTACCTCTGCTTCCTGAAATACAGGTAATGGAGCAGCCAAATTCTAGTGAGGAAAGCAGCTCTTCGGAAGTGGATACAGACTGTGATGTAGAGGAGATAGAGGGACTGAGCAAAGCCTCCAACTCATGCATGCCATGCCAGCTGGGAGCAGATGCCAAGGAAAGTGTGCATAGCACATCCAAAACTGAGCAGCACATCAGCAAGTGTGTCCTTAATCTCAAGATTTCTCAGACCTTACTGCAGCAGGCAACAGATTCACTTTACAGAACAGAGTCAAAATTAGACAAATTAGAGACTGTCCAAAACCAACTAAAGCTGTTTAAGAAAATCCAAACAGAGCAGGTTTCTAAGCAGATGTCCACAGCAAGCTATTTAGATAAAGTTGACTATATTCTCAAAAATATCAAGATGCCCTTTTCAGGATATGATGCTTTTTGGTGGAAGGCAGTAGGCCCTCCATCAAGGAACTATATACCACCATCGCTGCAAGTGCCTGGGGCGCAAAGCACTTTGAATGCTGATCATTTCCAAGCTATCTCAAAAGCTGTGAAAGAACCAAGGACAATTCAGAGTGAGCAGATCGAGTGCTTTAGTGAAAGGAGTCAGAATAAAGATGATGACTGGCAGAGCGATTTCAGTTCCAACACAGTGAAGAGTATTGAGGCTCAAGTAGTGTCAAACTACCAGGTAAAGGGGAGATGAGTGTGACTGGACATTATGGATATTAATCATAACTGTGTTGTATATCAGGAGTGTAGCATTGAAAAGGTGCACAGGTCTGGATGGATGGATGCTCTTTCAAGAAAAGACACTTGTTATCACTTATTTGAATTTTTATGTAACATTCTTGTCCATTTGAATAGAAAATTACCAGCTTGACTCTGAGTTCAGTAATGACATTTCTTCTGTTTTATCAAAATAGTTGTTTCTCATACATACATTTCATCTTTATTTATGGCCACATTCTGCTAACTTGCCCCCACGGAGTCTCATAACTGCTAGCACATGTAGGGGAATCATCTGGTTCATACATTTAAAAACTGGTCTCTAATTTTTGTGCTCACAGTTTTTGAATTGGTGTTTGCATGTACAAATTTTAAAGGCTGCTTTTGAAGACGGCTGAAAATGCATAAGTGTAAATGCATAAAAAGGCCTTATTTATATTTGCCCATATGGTTGTTTTGCTTTTTTGCTTATTTGAATAGCTCCCTGGTTTGCATGATGCTTTGCAGACATAGTAATCATTCAAGGTCCCTGCTGCATAGTTTAATTTAGGCAATAAAACGGCACAGTAGGGAAAACATCTTGCCATAAGGTGAAGGGAAGAGTATTGGGAGACAGAGCAAACAGAGGGAAAGAGGTTATGTATGGATTTTTATTTTTTGTTTCCTTGGGGTTTCAAATGTCTGAAATGTCATGTCATGGGGACTTCTAGGTGTTTGTGGATATTGAAAGAATGATTGGTTTAGCACGAAAGTAGTTGGCTGCTAGTCAAAAGAAAAGGGTTTGAAAGAGGGATTTGTATATTTCTGTGAGTTGTAGAGAACCAGTAATTCCCAAGAGAAACTCATAGAACTGGATTCTTGAGTATGTAAAGAACTTGCTAGGAGATTTAGAATGTCTTTTGTCTTAATAAAGGGTCAGAACCTGCCATTGAAAGAAGCCCAGTGAATAAAAAGTGCAGGATCCAGTCCTTTCTATGCATTTAGAAAAAAGAACTAAGCTAATAATAAATACATAGTGCCATGCAACCTCTTAATCATGGTTTGGTGGCCTGATTTTTCAGCAGTTGCATCCATGTGTGGCTGTAAGACCGAAAAAAAAAGTCAACGTGCAGTGCCATAGAGGAACTAGTTCAAATTCTGAAGAAAGTGGAATCGAAGAAGAGACATGGTGAGTTCTGTCTGTTATTCAGTTTTAGTCACAAAGAAAGAAATTCCTGCAGATTCATCCTGCTAAAACCTCTGTCAAAGGAGACACATCCAAGATTAAAACAGGCATTGAGTTTTGCTCAGTAAGCAAAAAATGATCCATGCAGTTAGGGCTTTCCATGAAATGACTCATTGTCAGCTACAGAATTGACAAGTTATCTGTCATGCAAGCTTATTAACAAGTCAGAATCTGTCTGCAGAATACCTTTCACTGTGATTTCAGTGCTCACCAGCCAAGAGGTGAAACTGGTAAGAATGAATGTGATAAATGATATCTAATAATTTAAAATGGTTTTAAAAGCTTTTATAGTGCTTTTCTGTAACTTACACACACAAACCATTAGTATATATAACATGTATTTGAAAACTTAAATGTATTAAAAGGGAAAGTGCCAAGCAGAGCTGTTACTACACCCGGGTGAGTGAAGCTTTGCTTCAAGCACACTGGAGCGGCTCCATTGAGCTGCTCTTTTAAAGGGTGTGCTCTGCGCTGCTCACTGCAGGCGCTGGCTATTGTAAGGGATGCGGAATTCTTCAGTTATGGCTCTGGTGCCAAGTCAGTTTGTCCTAAACTATGAAACTAAGGAGAAAAGTCTAGTTTCACTGTCACAGCTCAGTGAATTTTTTAAAAAAAATTCCACATAGCATGTCTGGCAGTGACAACTCAAGAGGTTTAAAGTTCATTTGTAAAATTCCAAGGTGCCATTAGCACCACAGGTAAAGGAATTTATTTTTTAATGATCATTTCTTAGTCCCTTTTAACGTACAATAGAATGAAGTACATTTTTGGTGTATGTAAATATTTCTGTTCTTATAGATAATAAGGGCCAAACCTCGTCCCTGTGACTATCCTGATCCAACCCTTAGAGGGAGGATGCCTATTGACTTCCCTGGGTGTTGGATCAATCCCATTCTGTAAGTTTCCTCATCTTCAAAGAGTCTGATGAAGTAGTATTTTCTCCTACAAAAGCTCATGGAATAAATATATTTGTTAGTCTTTACGTGCCATAGGACTCCTTATTTGTTTGTTTTACTGAACTAGACTAACACAGCTGCACCTTTGAATCTAGTCATTTGAAAGCACTCAGCACTTTATGGGTTCAGGTTCTAAAGTATTGGTAGTGTCATGCTAATCCATAATGAATATACCTCAACCACCTGCTGTCTAAGTCAGGGGTTCTCAACCTTTTTAAGGCTGGGGACCCCCTTCTACCCCAAAAAAGCTTTGCAGCCTCCCAGGATGCCTGGGGCCACCAAGTGCAGAATCTGGCCTGCACCACTCCCCTGCTGGGGAGTGGGGGCTGCCATGGCTATGTCCCCCTCCTCCTGCCTGGTGATGTGCTATGGCCCCAACCCCCTGCCAAGGAGTTGTGGTGGCTACCACTATAGCCACCTGGGAGCTGCCATGGCTCCAATCCCCTGCCAGGGAGCTGGGGCTGCTATGGCCATGGTCCCCTGCACCCCCCATGTTCCCCACCCACCGGCCTGTTCTTTGCCCCCCCCGGGTTCCTCATCCCCAAACCCCCTCCTGAAGGCCCCTCCCCACCCTTACCTGGCCATTGGAGCCAGGACCATCCCTAGGGTGGTGCAAGGCCCTGGGCAAATCACCTTCTGTGTGGCTCCCACTCACCCCCCAGCCCTGGGGGGCAGGGTTGGCTGGCCCAGGGGAGGGGCGGGCCCCTGTGCAGGCCATCTCATGCGGGGGACTAGGTGAGCTGGCCAAAAGGGCAGCCCAGTTCAGTGCTGCCGGTCTGCCCCCTCCCCCCCAGCCCTGCGCACTGCTCTTGGCTCTGTGCTGGAGCAGTGGGGAGGTGGCAGGAGGTAGCATGGGGGGGGGGCAGCAGTAGCAGCTCCGCAATGCCTCCTGTCCCCTCCCCACTGCTCCAGCACAGAGCCGAGAGCAGTTCACATGGCGGGGAGGGGGTGTGGCTGGACTGGCAGCACTGAACTGGCCCATCCTTTTGGCCGGCTCTCCCAGTCCCCAGCCTGGGGGTGGCAGCAGTGTGGGGCCCCCAAAGTGCAGAGCCCTGGGCGGCTGCCCTGGTCACCCTACCCTAGGGACGGCCCTGGTCGGAGCTGCTGGCACCTGGCCACCCCCCCAGGCTATTCTCCCTTAGCATGCTTTGAGCATGTTCAGAGTGCAGGAGTTTTAAAAATTCCATGCCTGGGGGAAGCTCCCTGCTGGCCCGAAGCCTGGCTCTCCATGTTAACTGGAGACCTCAGTGGCATCCGGCCCCAGCTCCCAGCCTTTCCACAACCCTCCTGGAACCACTCTGCAGCCCCCCAGGGGTCTGTGGACACCAAACTGAGAACCACTGGTCTAAGCCATTGGGAGATCAGTGTGCTAGTTCTCTGGGGTTTCTAGAACCTGTAAGCAGTGATACCTAAGCTACGTCACCATAAAGTCTTGCAGAAAGCGAGCAGTCAATAGAAGCTAATCAAGGCTTAGGAGCTGGTATATATGTATGGGCTGCAGCCCTAGTACAGGGCAGTCTTCTACTGGTGAGCAAGGATGAAGGAGGCTGTCAGCTTGGCTGCAGGGGGCAGGACCAAGGACAGTTTTGAATGGACTGCCAGGGTTTGGCTGGAGCACAGACCCTGAAACAAGGGAGAGAAGATACCTGGGCATAGTTGAGAACATGGCCCAGGAGCAGTTGTGCTGAATAGGGGGATTAAGGCAGTGCCAAGGCGCAGCACTTAGGGTCCATTGGCAGACCCAGGTTCCTTCATGCCTCCCTCAGACCGCCAGTGGGCAATGAGAGGACAAATGGCACCCACAGATACAAGTAGGCTGGCCTGGAGTAGGCTTAACCAGGGAAGGGGAATGGACAAAGGACTCAGTCGGAGGGCTGAGATCCTGGAAGATCTCTGAGAAAGACCATAGTCTGTCGGACAGGAGGGCTGCTTGAGCAATTCTCCAGTACCGGGAGAATTCTCGATCGAGTGGGTAGATGCAAAAGACCCAACTACAAATAGACACAGCATACACTGACAAAAGGAGTTTATCTGAAAGTATAGAAGCACTGTCTCTCCAAATGATGTTGCCTAGTCAACAAAACCATTCTTCTGTCATCATAGCTGTATCTACACTGGAGTTTTTGTTGACATAGCTATGTCATTTTTTTCCACACAGCTATGTAGATATAACTTGAAAGTGTAAACTTTGCATCCCAAAGCTCTGGTGCTTTGTTAGCTGGGGCACAGTTAAAATAATATATTTATTTATTTATTGACAGAGATTTGTTTGATTCATCTTGTAACAATTCTCTGTAGGTTTTTTCCAAAATCAGCACATGAAATTCACAACATAAACCTAAGAAGAGAGGGACGAAGGATGGTGCAATCAGAATGGACTAGTGAGTAAAAGGCAAAGTTAATTGAACACAATAGTTAACTAATGGGTCCGAAACACATTAGACCTTCAACTTGCCCTGTTCCGTCATGAAAGATCTTTATGCTGCTGTCCAGTCTCCCAGGATACCCCCATATATTCCTGCATTTAGACCTTCCTACATTCAGATCTGCTCATCTGTCACCATCTGATTTGTCTCACCTGTATATTTTGAGCATGTCCATTATTGGTCTGGCAGGGGATCAATGAGCACTGGAAGGGGGCTCCCTGTTGGTTAGCCAGTGGAAGAGGGAGGAAGGATTATTGAACTACATGTGCTGTTTTCCTGCTTTGGAGCTGAATGTGCTGCCTGATAGGCCAAAATTTCCAAATCTGCATGCCTGTGATTAACTAAGGGATGCACACTCCATAGTTTGTGGAGGCTGAGCTTATTGAACATCCCATGGAGCTTCTTTTATCCCTCTATTTCCCTCCCACAAGCTTCATGGCATGTGCTGCTTTCCCATCACTCTCTACAACAGAAGTTGTTCTTTGAGCGCTGCTCACATCCTTTCTGAATTAGGTGTCTACATCCTGCAGCGCACAGATGCCCAAAAGCTTTTTGCCTTAGCCTGTCTCTGAGGGTCAGTGGCCAGTGCCCCCACTGACCTGCATGGTATATAGGTGGCCCTGCTCCTGCCCTCCCTTCAGTTTCTTCTTTCCACCATCAGCAATGGTTGTGGAACTGCCTGCTCTTGCTTTTCAGCAAGCCTCTGTCTTCCATCTGATTTTGTCAGAC
This sequence comes from Podocnemis expansa, assembly GCA_007922195.1. Classification (NCBI taxonomy): domain Eukaryota; kingdom Metazoa; phylum Chordata; order Testudines; family Podocnemididae; genus Podocnemis; species Podocnemis expansa. The sequence goes on from ML681971.1 coordinate 26,883,235, forward strand.
TTCATTTATGCTCAGTTAGGAAAACTTATTCATATCATCTTTGCACCGGGTTCCGAACACGCTGGTGATTCAACATCCCTATCGCACAAAGACTCTACCTCTGCTGGCTCTGATCCAGCCATGCCAGGCTTCAAGCCCTGCATGAGCTGCAGCAAGGCCTTTCTGCTCAGTGACCCACATGACAGAGGCCTGAAATGCCTAGGAGAGTCTCACAGGGCTGACCGCCAAATCTGTTGGTTCTTCAAGCCTAGGTCCCAAAAAGAGCGGGAATGGTGCCTTTGCTCTGTGGTGCTTGAAGAGGCTCTGCGACCCACATGGATGTGCTTGGCACCAGCCTTGGCACAGGAAGTCACTGTGCCATGAGCCCACTTGTCACCAGCCGATCCCTGGCACTGCTTCCCCTCCAGGAAGCCGAAAAAACCCTGTTTGGGCTCAGAGTCTGCCTTGGGGACCAGCCCAAAGGGAAGCCACGCCATCAGCGCAGGTCTGGATCATCAGAACCAGGACCCTCAGCAGTGCAGAGGCCTGAGTTGCTCCCGATCCCGTTGATACCAGAGGCCTTCAAGGCCATTAAGGTTCTTCTGCAGCTGCCAACCCCCACCCTGCTGAGGCCAGCAGTGTTCATGGGAAAATAGGCCCTACTCTCCAAGGCCTGGTCAGTCTTGGAGCATGAGCCCACCCCCTGGGCATGGGAGGAAGCGGGTCGACTAGGTGACCGGTGAGGCAGTGCACAGGGACCCCGCGAGCCCACTCCAAGCTCTCTAGAACACCTCCCGGGGGATGATTGGCACAGCCCCTCAGCACTGTGGACACAATGGTCCCCTTCACCTCATTTGAGGGACTCTCCACGTCCTGCTCCTCTGAAAGGGGCATCTACCCCCATCTCCTCAGAGTCTGAGTCTGGAAACAATGGGGACTACTTTTGTTTCTCCCCAGACACTTCCCAAAGGGACTGTTCCCCGGTACAGTCACAAAAACCTCACCGCACCAGGTCCAAATCAGGTTTGTTGGAGGACTGCAACATTTGGCACTGACACAGTCTGTTGTCAACGCCGCAGACCCTGGCACCGACCACTGCTAAGCCGGTGGGAAGGTGCAGGAGGAAGTGCTCTCCACCTTCCTGGTGCAGGGACCCTCGGGCCTGGGCCCCAGCACCAACCACCCCAGTGCCAACCTTGCCGCAAGATACCCCATCGGTGCCGACCTTCAAGAGAGGCTGTTTACCAAGGCCCTTCCAGCATAGGGATTCTGGTCAGCACAGGTCATGGGCCTGAGCATTCTCCTTATGGGACTCAGCAGCGAGAACTTTTAAAGACTGGTTGGTGCAATGGACTGACTGGGGCACTGGGACATCTCCAGGCTCATTAAGGCCTGCCTCACACAGGGGATCCCAGTTCACGGTGGTGTCTGATGAGGAGTCAGTTCTTGGGGCAGGATGATCCAGCTCCCACAGTACCTTGCTGGTTATGTCATCCTCGTTGCCTGATGAAGTGGCGTATCAGAGATCCCTGTCGTTTAGGGAAGACCAATGCATCCAACAAGAGCTGTTAAGGTGTGGGTCCGCAAACTCGACCTGCAAATTGAAGTGGTCAGGGAGGACTTTGACCAGCTCTTCGACGTAGCTGACATAGCTCCTCCAGCCAGGGTGGCAGTCGTACTACATGAGAGAGTCCTCAAAAATCACGTGGATTAGATGGCAAACTCCATCCTTGATTCCCCTCAGTATCCAAGGGGGCAGAGAGGATGTACCTCGTCCCTGTGGACAAGTTCAGCTTCCTGTTTAATGATCCAAATCCGGGCTCCCTGATGGTGGATGCAGTGAACCAGTGGGAGCAGCAGGGCCAACCAGCTGCCACACCAAAATATAAAGAGATCAAAAGACTTGACCTTTTCAGCAGAAAGATGTATGCCACCACAGACCTGCAGCTGTATATCACAAATCGTCAGGCCCGCATGGGCAGGTACATGTTTAACCTCTGGAAGCCATGGAGGTTCAGGGACCTCATTCCCTCCAACCAGTCTTGGGATTATAACACCTTGGTGGAGGAGGGCTTCCTGGCTGCGCGAGATACACTACTGACTTCCTGGAACGACACAGACATGGCAAGCCAAGGGGTGGCATCAATGGTTGCCATGCGGAGGGCTGCCTGGCTGAAAGGCCCAGGACTATCGCCACAAATGCAGCAGTCCATTAGAGACTTCCCTTTTGAGGGACCTCTGCTGGTCACAGAGTCAACGGATTCCAAGCTTCATGGAATGAAAAACTCATGTGCCATCCTAAGATCACTATGTATGTATACCTCACAGACAGCCAGGTGCTTTTTCTACCAGCAACAGCCCCAGCAGCAGCCTCATTAAAATCAGCAGCAGCAGCAACAACAGGGCTCCTTTCACTGGTCCTTCCAGCCCCCCCAACGCCCCTGCGGGAGCGGGGATAGAGACAGGAGCAGGGGTAGAAGGGGCTCCAGGCCCTAGGGGAACACGCAAGTGCCCTACCAGGGAAACAATAGCTCCCACCTGCCCAACCAGAGGCAAAGGTTTTTGACTTCTCACTTGAGGGCCACACCAACAGCAACATTAACCAGACCCGACCGTTCAGGGACCACCTAGACCTGTTCCATCACCAATGGAACAAAATCACATCAGACTGCTGGATTCTAGACACAGTCTCTTAAGGCTACTCCATCCAGTTCAGATCCAGACTTCAAGACCAAAAACTGCCTCCTCACTACAGCAGCAGGGACCCTACCCGCAAAACTCTACTAGAACTGGAGTGCCAAAGGCTTCTGCCTCTGGGGGTGATAGAAGAAGTCCCCACAAGGGAGCGAGGGAGGGGCTTCTACTCCTGCTGCTTCCTGGTCCCGAAAGCAAGCAGAGGCCTGCGACCCATTCTGGACATCAGGGCCCTGAACAAATACTTAAGAAGAATAAAAGTTCCAAACCATACCCCTATCTGAGATTATTCCCTCCTTAGAGCCTGGGGACTGGTTCGTGGCCCTCAGTTTGAAGGACACATACTTCCATATCTTGATGAAGCAAGGACACAGAAGGTTTCTCAACTTCATGGTGGGCAAGAACCATTTTCAGTTCATCACACTCCCTTTTGGCCTCTCACTGGCCTGAGGGTTTTCACAAAATGCATCGGAGTAGGAGCAACTCACTTGAGAAAACGGAGTCAGGATATATCTGCAGCAAACTAGGCCTCCTACTAAACCTAGAAAAATCAAAGGCCCCTCCCCCCTGAAGAATAAAGTTCCTAGAGGCCAAGCTAGACTCAATAGGAGTTAGGGCCTTGCTCTCCCATCAAGGTTTCGGTCCATGTCTACCATCATTTCAGAGTTGAGGTGCGCTCCCGCAACCACCGCAAGATGCTGCCTACAGCTAGTAGGCCACATGGCGGCCTCCACCTACGTGATAAGGACAGTCCGCCTACACGTGAGGCCCCTATAACTATGGCTGGCAATGACTTCCACCCACACCATGAGCCTGGTGGTCACTATCCCGAAGGGGGTGTTGAACCTATTAAGGGTATGGCAGGACCCAGAGTTTGCATGTGAAGGGGTCGCCTTCGAAGCCCAGCAGCCCTCAATCGCTCTGATCATGGATGTTTCAGATCAGGGGTGGGGAAACCACATCTTCGGGGGCCAGCCCACGTAAGACAGAACCCTTCACATAAATGTGAAGAAACTGAGGGCGATCTGCCTAGCATATATAGTCTTGCTTGAAAAGATAGAGGGGAGGGCAGCCCAGGTACTGACAGACAATATGACAGCCCACGTTCTATACCAGCGTCTAGGAGGAGCTCGCTCACCCGCACTGTGCGAGGAGGCACCCCGACTGTGGGATCTGGTACTGAGGCACAATTTCACCCCAACAGCCTCACCTACCAAGGGCAAGAAACTCCCAGACAGATGCACTGAGCAGGCACTACCTCTCCTACCATGAGTGGTCCCTCCACATAGAGGTGAAAGATCACCTCTTCAGTCTCTGGGGCTATGTTCCTTCTAAGCTGTGTGCATGTGCATGTGCACACAGGTCGTGAAACCTGTGGACGCAGCAAAATAAAGTGCGCACAAAAAGATTCAACAGTGCTAATATTTCTATGCTACTTTAAGAAGGTGGTTTCAAGTAGCATGTTTCAAATAAGGTTATGTAATTTATAAATAATTTTCATCACCATATCAAAATTTAGCTATTATTTACATCATACACACTTGCTTCATTGCTCTCACAAGTTCGATCATTGGAGTGTGCACAAATTTGGGCACTGGTTCTGAATATTTGCACAAAAGAAATTTTTTGCACACACAGCCTACGAAAAATTAAAGGGAACATTGCTCTGGGGTCAACCCCAGGTGGACCTATTTGTCTCACCAGTGAACCCCAAGTGCTATTGATTCTGCTCTCTCAGAGGGAAGGAGAGGGGTTCACATTTAGAAGGCCTCCTGATAGACTGGGGAGGCACACTCCTCTATGCTTTTCCCCCATCCCACTGATCCAGAGGGTCCTATCAAAGATCAAAAGGGACAAGGTGGACATAATTCTAATAGCCCTGGCATGGTCTTACCAACCCTGGTATACCACCCTATTAGACCTCAGTAGTCCTGCCCACAATGCTTCAGGTCAGGGTGGACCTGCTCACACAGGACTCTGGCTGTGTGCGCAACCCAGACCCAGGGGTACTGCACCTGACAGTATGGAGGCTGCATGGGTGAACCCCAGTGAGAGGGCATGCTCAGAAGAAGTGCAGAGGGTCCTGATTGAAAGCAGGAAACTTTCCATAAGATTCACTTACAGTGCCAAATGGAAGCGCTTTTCACTTTGGGTCCAGGAAAACAAGGTGGACCCAAAGTCCACCCCAATCAAATTAATACTGGACTACCTCCTAAGCCTAAAGAAGTGCCTTACACTTCCCTCTTTCTGAATGCACTTGGCAGCAATTTTGGGCCTGAACAATACTTTCAAAGGGATAACTCCTTTCTCTCATCCCATGGCTTCGAGGGTCCTGAAGCGTGTAGAGAGGCTTTACCCCCAGTGTCGAGAACCAGTCACCCAATGGGATTTAAACCTGATGCTAGAGGGACTCGCAAAACCGCCATATGAGCTCCTTTGCTCTTGCACCTTACTAGTTTTATCTTGGAAGGTGGCCTTCCTGGTGGCTATCACCTTGGCCAGACAGGTCTCAGAATTCAGAGCTCTCTCTTCAGAATCCTCATATACAGTCTTTCACATGGAGAACATACAACTTCGTCCACTCCTTGCCTTCCTGCCTAAGGTGGTGTCCCCCTTCCACGTGAGCCAGGACATTTGCCTACAGGTCTTCTTCCTGAACCTGCAAGTCATGGAGAACCAAAGAAAGTGATATACCCTCAATGTAAAAAGGGCACTTGAGATCTATATCGAGTGAACCAGGCCACTTCACAGAACGACGCAGCTGTTTGTTGCAGTTGCCGAGCGCATGAGGGGATGACCAGTGACAACTCAATGCATTTCATCCTGGATTACAAACTGTATTAAAGACTGCTACCAGAGAGCAAACATTCCACTCCCAGGGAAGATCAGGGCACATCGGACCAGAGTGCAAGTGTCTTCCTCAGCATTTCTCTCCGAGGTCCCGATCCAAGAAATCTGCAGAGCGGTGACCTGGTTCTCAGTGCATACCTTCACATCACACCACGCAGTTGTCCAGCAGGCAAGAGATGACACAGCCCTGGGCAGAGCCATCCTTATAGCGGGGAAACCTTAAGCCCTCCCACCACCCTAGGTATGGCTTGTAGTCTCCTAATTCAAAATGGATGTGAGCAGCGCTTGAAGAAGAATGGAAGGTTACTTACCAGTAAATGTCCTGCTTCGTTATGGGCTGCTCACATACATTCCTCACCCTCCCTCTGTCCCTGCTTTTCAGAGTTAGCAGAAAGAAGGGACTGAAGGGGGGCAGGGGTAGGGCCACTTACATACTGCGCAGGTGAGCAGGACAGAGGGGGCATTGGCCATTGAACTTACAGAGACAGGCCAAGGCAAGAAGTATCTGGTCATCCGTGCTCTGCAGCACGTAGACACCTACTTCAGAATGTGTGTGTGCAGCCAATCTCGAAGAAGGACGTTTACTGGTAAGTAACCTTATGTTCAACGAGTTCCCTTTGGAACTTGTCAAGTATGCAGCAAAGATTCCCTGCAACTTTCCCCCAGTCACCCTCCTGGCAAGGATACTGTGGTCTTCATTCTACCCTCCACCCCAATAATTTTTTCTGTGTCAAAGACAAATCATTCAGGGTGTCAGAATACTGAACCCAATTGGGAGGTAGGCAGAGCAGAAATAGGAGTACAGTATTGTTATGCTGGAAGTGTGGGAAGTGTTAATGGGTGCCATCAATCTGTTGACAATCACAGAGGTGCTTCAGGTTGTAGCTGTGCTAAAGAGTTAGCCATGTCTTCACAAGTCCTCCATTTTCTCTCTTTCAGTTTTCTAATCTCACCCCCCCACACACACACACACATTAAGAGCCATTTGACCACTGATGCTGAACGTTCCTGGAAATTTTGGACTTGATCAGCTGAAATGTTAAAAAATTACTACTTAACAGCATTTCTCGGTCTGTCTTGTTGTGAAGTTCAGTGTGAAGTCTTTGCAAGTTTGACCAAACACCTAAGTGAATGTTTAGGCACCTAAATAAAGGCAGTCTGATTTTCACAGGTGCTAAGTGTCTGTAGTTTCCTTTGACTTCACTGGAAGATTTGAGTAAAAATAGAGGAGAGTACTTGAAATAGAACCAGGGCTTAAATTCTCAGAAAGTATTTTCCAGGGCTTGAGGCTCCAGCCCCTTAGGGTGCACTAAGGTTCAGGGTGCCAGCTCTGCAAGGTGTGTTGGGGCTTCATGGCTTCTCTGTGAGTTTGAAAATCTTTACTGGAGCTCTGCTCTAGACAGCTCTGCTGAATTTAAGCCATGGAAGAGTCCATAGTCCAGGCAGCTAAGTGTCGGGCCACCAATGAGGTCTTCATTAGTGTTTTTACTGTGGTTTTCAAAAGAGAGATTGTGTATGCAACAGTGGTATTTTCAGTGTTGGCCATCATTCATCTTCAGCCTTGTCTGATCACTCTTGTGAAACACTGTGCAACTCCTGTGTTCCCAGGACATCCAATGTGTGTGGGCTCAGCATAATCACATTAAGATGATGTGAAATGATATATAGGAAATGTTAGCCCACAGTTCTTGAAGGGGTAACAAAACAGCCTGGAATGAATGTAGAGAAGTATGTGAATGGGATTTCTCCCCTGTTAGTCATATCAACAGCCACTAGGTGGCCGTATAATATGAGAATAGAAGGTTCATATAACTGGGCTCAATGCATTCACAGCTCCTTGGTGAAAGTGAGTGGGTATGTGTTGAGGTTTCCTCATCACTGTTTGCAGGATGTAAGCTCTCATTAAAACAGAAATATGTTTCTAGCCCATATGATTGTGAGTTCAAACTTTTGGTTGTGACTGGGGCAATTTTCAGTCAGCCTGAAGCAAAATAAGGAAAATATTGAACTTCCAAATTCTGGCTCCCACTCAGAGCATCTGATTTGAGCGCATATGTGTTCTGCAGGAGGATCCTGTGAGATCCTGGTTTGTGACCAGTATTCTAAGAAGATAACATTGAGTATATACTTTTTTTCTAGCTGAAGTAAAGCAAATGGCTAAAAAAGTGGCAGCTGGGCAGTTGCGACTTCTTCCTCCAAATCCACCAAGTGAATGCACCTCAGAGAGTGAGACAGAAAGTGTGAAGGAAGCTTTTTTGCATGGTACCACCAGGGACCAGGAATGTTCTGGTTGGCACAGAAAGGATGACAGGTGGCACATAGGCAATGGCACTGAAACCCAAGATCTGGGCCCAAAGGAGATAGATGAGTCAGAAGAAAGTGACTTGGAGTCTGTATTCAAAAGTTTTGCAGGTAATGCTATTGAAATCCATCTTCCTGGTTTTCCGGTCAGGTTATTATGCTCACAGTGGGGATGGTGTAGGGAGATTGGAGGTTTTTTGACTTTTGGAGTGATCATTGGTCTCCACCGCTTCAAAATTGTCCCCTAAAGGTCAGTGATGAGTGTCGACTATGCATTGAACTGGGCTGTGTACACTTAAACGGTAAATGGGGATTCTGAGCTCCCTCAGTTTCCATTGGCTTTGATGGGAATTGAGGAATGAAGCATTTGTCATGTTAGAACCCATAGAGAGGGTTACATGCCTATCTTTTCCCTGGTTTTAATGTTTGCACATTTCTATACCTGATGTTCTGGCGAGTCCTATCGTACCAGACATGACACATGATTGACCTGATTCCTGTAAAAAGTCACATGACCCTCATTCTCTCCCTGAGTTGTGGTGTCCTAGGAGTTCTGGGGAATGTGAGGTAAGTCAGTGAATGCATTGTCATGTTATAGACAAGACATATTAATGTGGCTTCATCAGATTCTCCAAATGTGTAGCTTATCTGAATTGACTACAACAGATCTTCAGAGGAGTCATGACTTGATCCCTAGGCACTGGTAATAGAGACTAAATCCAGGCTATATCTGCACTTTCCAAATAGCTACTAGTTATTAGTCTCAGCAGATATGGAGACTTTAAGCAGTTGGATCATCACACATAGACACCACACACGCATACAGAAAAGAAGGCAAGGTCACAAAGTAAGTTTTAGTGATCAGTATTTTAATTGCCTGCAGACCTGTCTTGGGGGCTCTGTCCCTGAGGTCTCCTGAAATCGGCTGATGGCTTGTGAAAGAGGAATCCAGCAGCTGTATGTCTCACTGTAAATTAACTAACTTTCTTCACGCACACCCATGTTGGGAAACAACCAACTACTCACTTCTCAGCAAAGACACACCTAGAACTATAAATGAAAATGACTGTGTTTTTTTCAGTGAAATAGTCACACCCAGGTGAGACCAATGACCTGATCCCATTATTAGGGCAAGCTCTACGCAGTGACAGATGGCACTAGCAGGAGGATGGAGTCCTGATGCTGGCTTGTCCTACTGCTTGCATTTTATATGCATGCAGGTTGGGGCTATGTGTATGCTACAGCTGCACTGATGTAGCTGTACCGCTGTAGCACTTCTGTAAAGATGCTCTAAGCTGACAGTAGAGAGCTCCTCAGTTAGTTTAGTAACTCCTGCCTTTACTTGAGAGGCTCTTCTACTGATGTAAGTACTGTCTCTACTGATACCTAGTTCATTATAGCCCAGGTCTCTCAAGGATATAGAATCTAGATTATTCACATTCCTGAGTGACAGAAGTTATACCCAAGTAATTTGTAGTGTAGAAATAGCCTGCCATTTGTTTGTGAGTTTTGCCACCTGGTGCTTGCTTAGATGCTAATATGTGGCTAATCGAGATTTTTAAAAATTATTCATTAGTGACATGCACATAGATGCTATTTTGAGAGAGAACATTTTTAGGACAGTCCTCAGTAAAGATTCACATGCCTGGTTTTATGAATTGAGTATTAAATTGTCATTATCTTTGTATTCCCCACTAGATTATGTAGTTTTACTGCCATTCATAGATTTATTCACATTTCTAGTCTATCAGTTGCACAAACCATTTAAGCCACATTATCCTTTGCATAATGATTGTGTTCTATTCTGACATGCTTCAATTTGTTAGGCAGAAGTTGGCAGTGTGTAACAAAAGATGAGTATGCACAGTGCAGAGCAGCCATTCCTAAGAATTCAGTCACACCAACGAAAGATGAGGATCCCTGCTGTGTGAGTACGGTAATTCCATAAAATCTAATTATTGTTAGTAATGTATGAGATCAGTTTTGTGACAAATAGTTATGTATTTTTCTGTATACACTGCACAATGAAAAATGAAGGTAACCAGATAATGTTGATCTTTTAGCTGTGAATTGCCTAAAAAAACCCTTCATTTGTTGTTTGGGTCTGTAAAACCACCTAGGCAACGTGAGCAGCAGTAGGGTAGGCTGAAATATACAGCAATTAAATGAAATATCTAGTGTTGAGAATCTAAAGAACCTGGAAGGAGAAGAACAAAAGTTATGAATCTGAAACTGATTTATGCTTTTAAAAGTGATTTTCACAAGAGTGGTGGCAAAAGCACCTGTATGCCTGTGGTCTAGAAAAATTAAGCAGGAATGCACCCCAGAATGCCAGCAATCCTTTTCGTGTGTAAAGAACATAGAGCGATAAGATTTTTTTCTCTCAAGTTTGCAATATGTATAATTTTCGTATGGCTCAAATAATAAGATGCACATTTTATATTGCAGGAATATGGCTTTTTAATATTAAGAAACACCAAGTTGCTTTTTATAAAATAAAAATAGTTCCTGCTGTATAGATAATTCTTACAATATAAATACCCCAATGATCAGATTTTCAAATGTCTTTAGGCACCCAAAAATGCAGATAGATACCTAGCGGCTATGCCTCCATTGCTTAGCATTTTTGAAAAAACTTTTTTTGAAATATATTCAAAATAATTATCTCAAAATAACTTTTTTTCAAAAATGCTATTTTGGGAGAATGGGCCCGGAACCGCTCGTTGTCCTGAAATACTGTCTTTTTGTTGGTTTGTTTGTTTGGTTTTTTAAATGAAAGTCTAGACCGGACTTTCTTTTTCAGAAAAAAGCAAGGCAAAAAGGCTTGAAAAGGCTGTTTTTCAAAATATAACAAGATTTAGCGTTGCTGAAAAAGCATACCAGTATTCCGAGATACCGGTGCACTTTTTTGAAAAAGCTAAACCTGACAGCTTTTTTAAAATAAAAAGCCTTTTTTTTTGAGAGAGCTTTTTCGGAAAAAGCCATTGCCAGACACGGCAAAGGCTTTTTTTTGAAAAAACCTACCTATCTTTTCTGTTGCCTTGCTTTTTTTCAAAAAAGAAAGTCCAGTGAAGACTTTCATTTTTGAAAAATAAAAGCTATAGTATTTCAGGACAATGAGCGGTCCCTGGGCCGTTCTCCCAAAATAGCATTTTTGAAAAAAGTTATTTCAAGATAATTATTTTGAACATGTTTCAAAATAATTTTTTCCAAAAAAGGTTTTTCAAAAATGCTTAGCAATGTAGACGCAGGAAGTGAGATTATCAGTTAATGACTAATTCCCAGTTAAATCAATGAGAGTTAGAGTTAGATGACTAACATGCTTAGGCACTTCTGGTGTGTAAATACCTTAGAAAATTTGGCCTCTGTGTTTAAATTGCCCAGGTAATAAGACTCCTTCCCTAAACCCACAAGACTCTCCCACTGGCCAGTCTCCACCCCAGATGCTTGGGGAAAGAGATGAGATTTGCAGCATACCTGGCAGACCAACTGATTTATTTCACATCATGTCTGGAAATTTAGCAGCATATTAAAATAGTTTAATGTGGGAAGTGAATAAAAACTCCAGGGTGGTTTAGGTACTGTCAACAGAATGTAATCATCCTGTTTGGACTGTTGCCACAGTTGACACTTATTCCAGCAGAAAATGACATTGGATGTTTTAGTGGTCATAAGAACCCAAATAATAACTGTCCCTGTTGCAGCACAACGCCCTGACACAGTTTTCATGCATTGGGACCAATTCAAAGGGAAGTTTACAACGTGCTGAATTGATAGTTCTGTTTGTGCTACTTGGGCCATGTCTGCACTACAGAATTATTTTGACCTAATTTATATTTGCATATGACCTCTGCAGTTATTAAATCATTTGTGTGTATGTGTGTGTGTGCGCGCGCCTGCGCACACTTGGCTGCTTGTTTTTTGGAGCATGTCCTCCCCAGGAACGCTTGTCTCGATTGTGTTGTCAGAGTGGGGCACTGTGGGACAACTCCTGAAAGCGAGTTGCAGTTAACTTAAGCAAAGCAATCTGTACATTGTTACTGTGTTGACCTAATCACATTGACCATAACTATTCCGTTCAGGGAAGTGGTATTATTAAATTGGGGTACATGGTAGGAGCCAAATTTAAGTGAAGACACTTTCACGGCTAAGTTAATGCCAGATAGTTTGTCAGCCTAACCGTGTAGTGTAGACCAAATCTTAATGTCCTGGTGGGAGATCTCTCTGAGTGCTGCTCTAGCATTGCTATGGCTTTGCTTATCTGGGGATCTAATGGGCCAGCTTCACAAAGTGAGACATGATATGCAGGCACAATCATCCCATTGTAGCTGAAAGGAAAATCTCGGAGAAACAATGTAACCCTAATAGCTATGCTAAAGGTGAAATTATTGAAAATGTAAGAAGAATAAATGTTATACACCTGAGTGAAGGAAACTCATTGAATTCAGTCTGAAATTATGATAAAATAATGAACATGTTGTTGTTTAACTTTGTTGAACATTGTACAATGTTGCTGTGTATTACATAGTATTGACATAGCTGTGAAGGCATCTTAACTTCACTACTCTTTCACAGGAGCAATCAAGGGAATTTGCTCATTCCCCCAGTTCCTCTCCTGACATATCAGATGAATTTTTCACTCCTGATCCAGATTATATTTTCTCTCCAGCTACTCAACAAAACTCAGAATTAGAGGTAAAAGTAATGCCTACACAGGAGTAAAATATATCTCAAGCTTTAGGGAAAATAAAAACACTTGGTTTTATTCATGTTGCTGTGGAAGACATTTATCTTTATTATAATCTCTTTATTTGGAAGGCACTCCTAGCTTATATTTTTACAGAGAAGTAAAGGCTTTTGTGTACCTTAAAATTAAAACTCTGCCCTTAAGCTAAGGAAAGATTTTTGAACACTCTTTCACATACTCTCCTCTTTCTAGCACTTTTCATTTTACCATTGCATGTTTTACAGTCAGTTTTTATCCATTTCCCAGAGAGATGAAACTATTTCTGACGGATATCAGATACAATGCATGCTGTTCATTAGTGCTGTTAAGAATGAGAAGCTCCTGACAAATTTGCTTCTCTCTACACCGATTAGGGCTGGGGCAGGCAAACTTTTTGGTCTAAGGGCCACATCAGGGTCTAGGTAGGCTAGAGAGGATGCGAGGAAGGGGTGGGACTGAGAGGGGGATGGGCTGCCATGCTCTAGATGAGGTTCCACTGTAGCCATCTGGTGGGAAGGAAGTGGTTGGGGGAACAGGAGAGTGGTCATTATGCTCCATCCAGGCCACCACTGGGCCAGCGTGGTGGGAGGGATCAGGGCCAATAATGGGGAACAGCCACCAGGCTCTGGCCAGGCACAGCTGGAGGGCCAGATGAGAGGCTTCTGTAGACAAATATGGCCCATGGGCCCTCATTTGCCCACCTCTGGATTAGGGTGTATATAACACAAGGACAAGGGTTCTACTTTTGCAGGTAGTCTGTGAGAAATGTGATGCATTCTTTCTCTGCAGACCTCAAGCTCTGAAGATGAGTTAGAAGTAAACAAAGACTGTGCACATAAACTGCTCTCCACTGATGCAGGGTCAGGTAAGGCTTACTTTAGTCATTTTGATTACCTTCCCCAGACCTGTAGTAGAGCTCTTTGAAGCTCAAAAGCTTATCTCTTTCACCAGCTGAAAGTTGGTCCAGTAGAATATACCATTGCTGCTTTGTCTCTCTCATATCCTGGGATCCACACATCTACTACACCACTATTAAAGGCGTGTTTATTTGTTTCTTCCTTGCAATGGATGCTCATCTGTCCTTACTTTTGGGGTCAGGACTGCCGAATCTTGGCAGGCCTAATATTTAGTCAGCCGCTTTCCCAGTGGCAAGCAAAATTGCACGCATGTAGGGCCAGTGGCAAGCAAAATTGCACTTATGTGGGGCCTGGTTGCCCTTCATTCCCAGTGAATTTAATGAGGATTGAGGGTCCATGGTATCTTGTAGGAGCAGATCCATATACTGCAATTGGTGAATTACGATAGTTTGATTACATGTGCAGCATTGCAAGACATGTGCATCTGTTGTGACCAATGCCTTTTGTACCTATTGCTGAATTAACAGTGTTGTGTAATGTAAAAGAGTTAGAAAATAGAATAAGAGTTTTTATATCTGTGCTAATATTCTGATTGCCAGACTTCCCTCGGGTGTGAGAACTGATAGACTTGAAATAATGACTGGAATGTAAAGAATAGCATTCTGTGTCTATATGCTTTTGTCAGTCATTATTCAATGAGAATTTATCAATGTTTCAATATTCCCAATCTCCCATTGGTAAGATGACTGCCAGCTGGGCTATGTTTGTGAAAATACATCTTTAAAAATGCATTTGTCTCTTCGAACAACCAAGACTGAGATCACAAGAATTGAAAATATAATAAAGTTGTAATTTCTTGTTCAGTCAGTTTTGTCACTTGTTTATTTGCAAAACCCAATAACAGAGAACATTTACTATCTATATTCAGGAGAGAAAGTAGTTCTCTGCAACTCAGGAGTAAAAAGCCTCATCAGTAATGAAGGGGGAGTGAATCAACTGCACCATCCTCCTGTAGCCAGGTAGAAAGACTTTTTATTTTCAGTGCCACTTCAAACAAAAATCAGGTTATAGAGAACATGGTGTCTCTTTATTAATCTTGCTAAAATACCTAACGTTCAAATGGTTTTTTCTTAAATGGTAATTTATGTATTTTCTAGCCAGGGAATATTAGAAGAACTTCCACAAGTCTGATGGATGAGGTTTTACTTTTTATGTTACTATTTCTGTCTTTGCTTAATGAAATAATTAAGGTTAAAACAGGCAATAAGTCTCTGTATACATGCAGTATACACCATATGTTGAAATGCCACCAACTTGAACAGATCAAAGGCAGATAATTAAAGACAAAGAGCTCTTGCTGTGTGTTCTTCCTTAGTGTTGCAGTTTAGGTGGTATTGTTCATCATTGTCTGTATTGTGGTTATGCTGTATGGGGTACAAGCCTGAAGAGACACATGGCTCCTGATCCAAACAGCTCAAAATTTAAAATGACCAAAAAGAAATAGAAGGAAGCGTGTGCGCTGGGGGAGAACGCAATGGTCAGGGTTTTGCTGGTTCATGTTCTTTTGCTTGGTTTAATACATTTGAAATGTGAAACTCCCACCTGGTAAATTATAAACAGGCACAGCCAGAGCTCAGCTTTTAGTTGAAACTCCCTATTGCTGTGTTTTTATTTACATTCTAAGTTGTACTGCCTGAGGGCCTGCTGTTGGATTTTTCTTACTGGACTTGCTATGAATAAGGTAGACCCTACTCACAGGTGGCAATTCTTGCTTTAGTTTGCATCCTGGATGGAGCTGGGGGTGGGGGGAAAGTGGGCAGGTGTAGGGACCTGTTCCACCTGAGTTTGTATTGTATTTTGTTTCAGTTTGCTCTTTCCTAAGTAATTGGCTGCACAAATTTCCTGCATAGTGGAGAGCATGTCTAGTACAGGACACTGGTCAAAAGGACAGTGCCATAATATAAACCCACTATGGGGCTCAGGGAAGGAAGTAAGTCCGTATTCATTATCTAGTCTGTGTGCACCTTTTCTTACTACTGGGCTATTACTTGCAGTGATTCAAGCCGAGCAGGGGCCTTACTCAAGTATGTCTCAAGAAGTCATTAGTCTTTAAGTGGCACAGGACTCCTTGTTTGTTTTTCAAAAAGTTTTCTGTCCTTTTCTGCATCTTCATGAAGGAATAGGGTGTTGGTAGTGCATATAACAGCTAATAGCAGGAAAGCTGTGGGAAGGGAGGTCACGTGTTGGTGCCAAAGGGCACAGAGACCACAGGGATGGTTTCAGTCTCCTCCATGGAGGTCCACCTCTCCTTCTCTGGAAGGGAGGAGACAGAATTTGAGTTAGACTTTTCCCTGTCCCCTGCCTGCAGTTAATATCTCAGCATTTGGAGACTTGCAGCCATGTTTAAATGTCAAGTGGGAGATTTATGTTTCCATTAATCTCATTTGTTTGTATCATAATAATGCACGGAAACATCAGCAAAGATCCGGACCCAAGTGCGCTACATGTTGCACATACCCTAACAAGAAAAAGTTCCAAAGAGTGTAGAATATAGAAAAGATGGACAAAAGATGGGGAAAAGGAAGTAATGAGAAGTCTTCAACCAGTTTTGATTTAATTTTCAAATTGTTTTATTTGAAACTGTTGGCATTTATCACACATATATGGGTTGACTGAAATGCAGTAAAGATTCATATCCACTATGTGCATCATATTTTCTCCTATGCTTCAAGACTTTAAACAAGTTCTGATTTTTATAAGCTTCATGCTAGCCCCAGAAAGCTTGTCTTTTAAGTATCTCCAGTTTCCTTTATGCTTTTTTTTAAAGATTTATTTTCTTCATGGTTTTCCAAGAAAAGTAATGAATGTGTGCTCCTAATTTTTTTGTCTTTCCAGTGCTGAAACATCTCAAGAAATGTTACATAAGGAGACTCTGAAAGAGTTCCAAGAGAAAGATATGTGAGGACACACACTGTTTCACAGTGAAACTGCAACAAATCAATCATTACCATTCTAAGAGTTTTCTGTTGATGTAAAATAAGAATATGTGATGGAGCGGAAATTAAAAAACAGGATGCCATGCGAATTGCAGAGATAATATTTTATCATGATAAGCTGGGGGGATAAGTACAAAAAATTGAACATCTGTAATTGTTCTTAGCTTACTTCAAAGCATTTTTATATTCACAAGTAATTAAATTAATGTAACAAGATGTCAACTGGGTTGTGCATGGAAGTAATAGTATTAGGGTATCGTTGGTCTCTCTGAACATATTGAAGCTACAAATGAAATGATTTTTCTCTCTTAAAAAAAGGAAATTTGTTAGTTCTTCTTGGAGCAGTGTCCCTGCTGCTCCACTATAGGTGTGTGGCTGCGCCTGCACCCAGCACCGGAGATCTTTACAGCAGAGCCCAATGGGGGAGCGTGCACGCCCAAAGGGCGCATGGTCACTTTCCCGCCATTTGAAATGCGCACCCCCCCCCCCCCCCCGGCAGTTCCTTCTCAACTGCTGTTCACTCAGCATGGAACTCCAGCAGCTCCTCAGCCTGACTTATCTTAGATTAGCATTAGCGCTTTCATAGTTATTTTTTCTTTTCTTTTATAGTTAGTTAGTTGGTTAGTACTTAGTTAGCATTTCAAAGCTTTCTTTTCCTAAAAAAAAAAAAAATTCCCTACAGACTCTAACAACACCGGCAGCCGGTGCAATGCCAACTGCCTCAGGATTCAAGCTGTGTGCTGCTTGTAATGATCTCATGTCTGCCTCAGACGGGCATTAAAACTGCATCAAATGCTTGGGTGAGGGGCACCTGGCTCATTCCTGCCCTCACTGTGCCAATCTAAAAGCGAGGGTGAGGAAGGAAAGGAGCAGAAATTTGAAGCTCCTCTTGATGGAAGGAGCCCCTCGCCTGGTGTTGGATCCTGGTGAATCGCCACTCAGGGACACAACTCTGAAGTGAGCATCCACTTCATCTTCGCTGGTGGCAACAAAAAGAAATAAATTGGGCCACAGTCGCCTGGGGTCTAGGGAGGCTTCAGGTCCCTCCAAAAAATCCCATGCCAGCATGAACTTGCACCCCTCCAGCTCGTCGGCAGAGTGAGGCTCAAAAGCAGCACCGAGTTGCCCAGTGCTGGTCCCACAGCTCCCCTCTCTGGGACCGCTGCCTGTGACCAGTACACTAGCACTGCTGACACCTCCAACGGTACCCATGCCGGCTGTCAACGGCACCACTTCTGCCCCAGGAGCGCCTCTTACAGTGCTAGAAGCCACAGCACCACCACTCGCGGCACGGAGCACTCTGTTACTGGTGCCCACAGCGACCTTGCCTCCTGCGCTCACCGTGTCACTGCTTCCTGCACCGCTGTATTCTCAGCTGCCAGCATCCCTCCATAAGATGCAGGTACTGCAGCCTCTGCATGCCCCTCCCCCGGCTCCGCCGCTTACGGTACCGGTGCAGGGGACAGAGCAAGACAATCCAAGCCACCTGCAGTCTCCTCCCCGCAAACACAGGAAGAAGACTAAGCATTGCTTGAGGGACGATTTTTCTTCGGGCTCCTCACAGGATTTCTCCATCCTTTATGGCATGTAGTCCTTGGAGGAGGATGACAAGTCTGCATCCCCACCTTCCTCTGACCAGTGCTCCAAGTACAGCTCGGATGGGGACACTCACAGCGACAGCCGCCCACCACAACAAACAAATCCGGTGCCTCAACAAGCCCAAACGTGGCCCTGGCCAGACACCCCGTGGTACCCTTTCTCTCCACACGGGATACCATGGGTATCATGGCCAAATTGGATGCCCTACGTGCAGATTCCAACACAAGTACATGGCATGCAGCACACCCTGGCCACAGTAACTCTTGCACAGGACGGTCAGAAAAACCCTGGGAGGAATGATATTCTCCAGGATATAACCCCCGCTGATGATCCACAGCCTCGGGTGGATGATGCCAGGCAGTTTCAAGAGTTCTTTAAATGGGTTGCTGCAACACTGGATATGCCAGAACAGACTGTGCCTAGGTCTAAGCATAAACTTTATAGGATTTTGCAATCCACCACCTCATCCAAGGTTCCACTGCCCATGGATGATGGCATTATGGAGCCAGCAACTATTCTCTGGCAGAATCTGGCCTCAGCACCACCAACTAATAGGAAAACAGATAAAAAATATTTCATAGCACCAAGTAATAACAAGTTCCTTTTTTCCCCGTTCACAAGCGAACTCATTGGTCATTGACACAGCAAACCAGAGGCTAAAGCAATCCCATAATAGATCCACTCCATCGGATAGAGAGGACAAAAGGATGGATCTCCGAGGGAGAAAGATTTATACATCTGCCACATTACAATTGAGGATAGTAAACTATGTCGCCCTCCTATCAAATTACAGTCACGACAAACTACTCAAAATTGATAGACTTTATTAGTTCAATTCCAGAGGATAGAAAGGAATGTTTCAATTCCATCATTCCACAAGGCTTTCTGATATCCAGAACAGCCCTCCAAGTGGCACTGGACATAGTGGATATGGTGGCCAGGATCATAGGATCCATGGTGTCCTCCGACGATCCTCCAGGCTTCATGCGGCTGCACTACCCAGGCAGCTCCAATCCATCATCGAAGACCTTCCATTTTACAGGAACAAGCTATTTGCAGAAAAGACGAACAAAATTATGCATTCATTGAAGGACTCGGGCTACTCTCTGAACACTAGGCATTTAGGCCCTCGTGCCTAGATTTAGATACAACAGGTATCAACCTAACTTGGGTACCAGATACCCTTACCAACAACAGTGCAGGAGGTTTGATGATACATGCCCACGATCTAGGCAAACAAACTTGAGGCGCAGGCAGAACGCACAACCTTTCTCCAACGTGCAGTCGTTAGGGGCTAAGAAGCAATTCTGAGGACTTGATTGAGGGTTCGCCCAGCCATTCAACAGTCCATGACAGCAGTAACACCGGAACTTGCCTCCTCTTTAGGAATAAACTAGCACCATTTCTGCACCGATGGTCTTCCATCATGTCAAACAGATGGGTGTTGGAGATAATCAACACCTGATATCTAATTCCCTTCACATCCAACCTGTTCCCAAAACCCCTTCCCTGTCCCTTTTCAGGGACCCCTCTCATGTACAAATACTATGTGAAGGGATGCACACTTTTTTAAGCATTGGGGCAGCAGAGGAGGTCCCCACCCGATTCGGGGGAAAGGGCTTTTACTCCCAATGTTTTTTAACACAAAAGAGAACAGGGGGTTGGAGGCCAATCTTAGACCTCAGAGGCCTCAACAAATTTATCAGGGTGCAGAAGTTCAAAATGGTAACGCTGTCTAACATTCTTCCTTCCCTAGAACAAGACGACTGGCTGGCGTACCTCAGCCTCAAAGATGTGTACTTCCATATCTCCATTCACCCCGCACACAGGATATTTCTTCGTTTCACCTTTCAGGATTGTCATTACCAATTCAATGTACTCCTCTTTGGCCTCTGCAGAGCCCCCAGGGTTTTTTCAAAGGTTATGGCATCATCGTAGCTCACTTACGGATGGAGGGGATAATGATTGTCCCCTCCTTGGATGACTTCCTGCTGAAAGCATGGTCACTCTCAGATGCCCAACAAACAGTAACACTTACAGAGCAGCTCTTCCTCTCCCTAGGGCTGACAATCAACTACAAAAAATCCTCCCTACACCCTGCACAGGAGATTCAATTCATAGGAGCGACGATTCATACCACCTTCTGAAGAGCGTTTCTCACGAACGACCAAGTCATGGCCATACAAAGCCTCATAAGAAACGTCCTCTTCTCCCCCACAGTTACAGCTCTCATATGTATGCAGCTCCTGGGGCACATGGTAGCAGCAACATACCTCATCCCCAATGCCAGACTCCATATGAGACACCTACAGATATGGTTCCTGAAGAACTTCAAACTGCACAGACACTCAAAGCACTGTATCCTCTTTATGCCGCAACTAATAAAGGATGCTTTTACATGGTGGGCCTTGCCAGAAAACCTTTGACAAGGTATTCCCTTTTCTCAGAAGCCCCCAGTTCTCCTACTTGTAACTGATGCCTCCCTTGCAGGATGGGGTGCGCATCTGGAGGATCTGATGGTGCAGGGGAAGTGGTTGCGCCACAAGAGGCACCTACACATAAACCTTCTTGAGCTACAGGCAATAAGGAATGCCTGTCGGCATTTCCTATATCTTATAATGGGGAAAAGCATAAAGATACTGACATACAATGTCGCATCAATGTACTACATCAATCGATAAGGGTGCTCTCGTTTCCAGTCTTTATGTGCAGAGGCCCTCAAACTGTGGGAGTGGACTATACGCCATGGAATTCAGCTAGCAGCAATCTATTTACCTGGCAGGCTCAACACGACTGGTGACATGCTGAGCAGAAACTTCATGGAACCCCATGAATGGGAACTAGACGATACAGTCCTCACAGACATATTCCATCGATGGAGTCAGCTGATGACAGACCTGTTTTCAACACAAAACAACAAGAAATGTGTCTGATTTTGTTCAAGAGCAGGCCTCAGTCACGGGTCGCTGGGGGACACATTCCTAGTAAAGTGACATCAGACTCTCCTCTACGCCTTTCCCCTGACTCCCATGATCCCCAAAACACTCCAAAAGATGGAGCAGGACAACACAATACTCATACTGATTGCCCCGGTGTGGCAGAGGCAAACATGGTATTCTTCCCTCATCCAAATGTCAATAGCGACACCGGTCACCCTTCCTCTCATGCGGAACAAGGGCAAAACTCAGCATACTTACCTGAACAAACTTCATCTCACGGCCTGGCTTCTCGATGGCTCGATGACCTAGAACAACAATGCTCTGATAGAGTAAAACAGGTGTTAATAAACAGTAGAAAGCCAGCAACCAGGGCGACTTACCTACAGAAATGGAGGAGATTTGCCGTCTGGTGCCAGGAGTGTCACCTTTCCCTGCAGTCTGCTCAAATCCCAGATGTACTCGAGTATCTCCTTCAGCTGAAAGAAAAAGGCTTAGCTACAACCACTATTAAAGTTCACTTTGCAGCCATTTCGACTTTCCACGATATGGTGGACAATTCATCCTTTTTTTCTCACCACATTGTAAAGCAAATCATTGACGGTGTCCATAACACCTACCTGGACGTTAGACCCCCAGTCTCTCAGTGGGACTTGTCTCTAGTCTTGAGATCCCTTACTAGACTGCCCTTTGAACTGCTGGCATCATGCTCCCTACTCCATATGTCAATCAAGGTCTCATTTTGAGTGGCAGTAACATCAGCTAGGCACATCAGCAAAATAGTAGCTCTGATGGCTTGCCCCCCTTCACCATCTTTACGAATGACAAAGTTTCTCTTAGGCTACATCCCAAATTTCTACTGAAAGTCTCCTCGGCATTTCATATCAACCAGACACTACATCTGCCAGTCTTCTGTCTAAAACCGCATAAAACCCAAACAGAGAGAGCATTGCCTACCCTAGATGTCAAATGGGCGATAGCTTACTATATAGACAGAATGAAGGCATTCCGCAAAACACCCAGGATATTTGTCTTGATCATGGAAAGGTCCAAAGGCAATCCAGTTTCTAAGCAGAGACTCTCTAAATGGATCCCTACCTGTATCCGCATCGCTTATGAGAAGCATGGCTCCAAACCACCGCATTCACTTAGAGCCCACTCTATCAGATCAATCTCTAGTTCCACAGCATTTCTCCGCAATGTCCCAATCATAGACGTTTGTAGAGCAGTTACCTGGGCATCGGCTGATACCTTCATAAAACACTATACTATTGACACGGATGCCTCTGGGGATGCATCCATAGGGCTTGTGGTACTTAGTACAGCTAGCAGGGGTAGCTCCGAAGTCCCCTCCACCAACTAGCGTACTGCTTGGTAATCACCTATAGTGGAGCAGTGGGGACACTGCTCGAAGAAGAAACGGAGGTTACTCACCTGTTGTGCAGTAGCCATGGTTCTTCGAGATGCATGTCCCCACACTGCTCCACTTCCCACTTGCCTCCCCTCTACTTCAGAGTACCCTTTTGCCATTGGTGCTCAGCGGTAGAGAAGGAACAGCCGGATGGGGGCGGGGGGAGGCGTGCGTGTTCCAAACGGCAGGAAAGTGACTGCATGCCCTTTGGGCACGAGTGCCTCCCTCCCCATTGGGCTCTGCTGTAAAGATCTCCAGCGCTGGGTGCGGGTGCAGCAACACACCTACAGTGGAGCAGTGTGGGGATGCACATCTTGAAGAACCGTGGCTACTGCTACTTCGTTTCTCAGTTAAATTCCTTTCATAGTAAGCAAATGCAACATATTATTTTGGTAGGGCAGGAACACTTGGCAAAATGGACTTCTGGACTTAGAGCTTTAACTTAAAAAACTATGGGTGAAGGTCACATATAAACTCCTGAGACAATGGTTCATAGTTGAAATTTTCCTTCTGATCAGCAAAGCTCATTAAATCACAGTCTTAAGGGGAAACTTCAGAATGTATCTGGTTAGAATGTTGGGTTCCTCAGTTTGACCCCGTCCTGCAAGTTTGTAAGCCCTTGAGTAGACACCAAGGCTGTGTTCACACAGCACTCTTATTTCAAAACAACAGAGGTTGTTTCAAAATAAGAAATACCCTGTTCACACGACACATGGTTGTTTCAAGACAATGGGAACCGTTGTTTCGAAACAACGGCGTTGCTTCGAAACAAGTTAAACCCCATGCAGGGACGAAACAACGTTGTTTTGAAACGATTGTTTTGAAACAACGGTGACTTGTTTCGAAATAACTGTTGCCTGAACCTGCTATTTCGCTTTGAGCTTTTTTCCTTAATTCGAATTAACAAACTGTTAATTCGAATTAAGTTATTTCGAAATAAGTTGTTATTTCGATACAGGTTGTTTCGAAACAACCGTATCAAAATAACCCCCTGTGTGTGAACACATGTGTAAGTTTCATGTAGTCTGAATAATTCATATGGAGGACAAATAAAGCTATGAGAACCAAGAGTTCCAAACTGGACTGTGTTCTAACTGAAGAAGTCATCTTTTCTCCTTAAGTTTCAAAATCCTTCCCTAAGCTCTTGAGGCAGTTTTGTTAGCATCCTCTTATATAGTGATGCCCTCCTACCAGGCACCTTGTAGAATAGAATTATTGTATGGAAAAGGTTTTGAAAAGAAACTGAAGGTCAGTAACTGAGATATCCTTTCTCTTTCTAAGATCTTCTAGAACTGTGGACTAAATATTCTGTAGCCTTCTGAGAACTCCACGTGCAACTATCTTAATGAATCTCTCACTTCCCTCTAGAAAAACAAACAAGATTAAACACAATTCTAAAAAACATTCTAGAACCTGAAAGTAGTATTGTGTGGTAACCCTATGCATGTAAGGCAGTAACAGAAAAAATAAATCTTCTAACCATCTGAGTCTCTCCCACTATCAATCCTTTAGATCATTGACAGATATTCAGGATTTGTCCAGTATTTCATGTGAGCAGGAGAACATTTGTAAGGAAATAACTTGTAAGACACCCAGAGCGAGTCATGCGCCAACTAATGTCAGCACTCCACTCAGCCCAGGTAACTGCAGAGGAGAGAGGATTGGAGAATTGCTTAACCATTTGGTACTAGGACTAGTCAAACTTTACAGTACAATTGGATTGTTGAAACTAAATATTGTATTAAAAAACAATGTTGCTTTACCTAGTTTGCGCTCCATTTTCCTTAATTCACTGTCTTTATCAGTTTAGTAGTTAAAGATTCACACGTGGGAGTTCTCTTTGTCAAAGATGAACTGTAGACATCAGTAACAATCTATAACAGTGTCACTGAGAAGCAGCAATTGAGCCAAGAGTTTTCAAAGTTTGGTGTGCAATCACATCTAGAAATTAGCCATGCAATTACATGCCTGATTTCTTTAAAATTTTGACTTTGTGTATGGTTAAATGCAACAGCAGCTTAGTGACAGCAAAATAAAAAGCAAAATCCATTTGTGAGTTTCTGCCACCTTCTCCTCCCAGGTAAAAAAATGCCATCAACCATCAAGAAATACAGAGATTGCCGTGGAATTCCCCTGGATACTTCTTGTTGGGCTGCTCAAGAGACTTCCATAACAGTGTCTAGTAACATCAATACAGCCCATGAAAAGGAAAGGAACTTGGAAACCCTCTTCTTTCCTTCAGAAGCTTACTTCTCTGGATTGACTGAGCCTGTAAGTGTAGGAAGTTATGCTTCCTTTATGCCAGTGAAATTACTAAAGTCTTTTCCCCTCTCATTTATTTTCAAAATGCCTTATTAGAACTGCAAGTAGTCTTACTTACATGGAATCATCGATTTTTGTAAAGATTCTTGGTTAAATCCTAGCTCTGTTGGACTCAGTAGTAAAACTACTATTAATTGTGCTGGTTCTAGGGTGTCACCTATTTTTAATAAGAATTGGAATATGCTTAGTGGGTATGATGATGTCTTCAAACAGTTTTCTTGGGTATGTCCACATGCAGGCTTTAAGTCAAAATAACACTGGTTATTTCAATTTTAAAATGCTTAGGTCCACACAACAATGGCGAGGGCAAACCCCAGCACCCAGCTTCCCCCCAACAGCTGGCCAGGTGTTGGGGTCAGGGATGCAGCATGCCCAGCTTCCCCCGGCAGCTGGCTGGGTCCCAGAGGCAGGGAAGCAGGTGTGCCTGACCAGCTGCTGGGGGAAGCGGGGCACACCGACTCCCTGCTCCCACCGCCCCACCAGCTGCGGGGAAGCCAGGGAAGTGGAGTGTGCCAGGTGCTGGCTCCCTGCCCTCACCTTCCCACCACCTGTGGGGAAGTGGGGCACACTGGCTTCCCCGTCCCTGCCGCCCGGCCAGCTGCCGGGGGAAGTGGGGTGCACCAGATCCCTGCCCCCGCCACCCTGCCAGCTGCAAAGAAGTGGGGTGTGCCGGCTCCTTGCCCCTGCTGCCCCGCCAGCTGCGGGAGAGCCGTCACACCAACTTCCCTGCCCCCGCCACCAGGCAAGCAGTAGGGTATGCGGGTGCCTCATGGTTCCTCCCCCGCCACCTGGCCAGCTGCGGGAGATGCAGGAGACAGGGGGATCCCTGCCCTGGGGGTTTTTTTCCCCTGCCTGGCTCTCCCAGTGAGTGCCAGGCAGGGGATTGGGTGGCAACATGGCCCTGCCAGGGGACCATGTTACCACACCTCCCAGGGTGCCCCCTCCCAAATTGAACTAACATGCTAGTTCGATTTGGATTTTATTCATCTGGACCTGTTAAATCAATTTTACTTAAATTGATTTAACTATTTTTAGATCAATTTCATAGAATCATAGGGTTGGAAGGGACCTCACGAGGTCGTCTAGTCTAAAATGTTCCCTCTAAGGTGCACGGGTGAGCGGTGGTGCAGAAGCTGCTGCTCACCCACGTAGGCAATACTTGCCCCTGTGCAGCCTGGCAGCCGCAGGCCCCAGGCATTTTTCTTCTGGCGCCACGCCTGGGGGCTGAGACTGGGAGCATTCAAATCTCCCGCCCTGCAGGAGCTGACTGTGCTCCTGTTCTGGCTGGCCAGACAGTGGGGGAAGGGCTTAAGAGGGGAGGAGGGAAGTTATGGAGGCAAGGCAGAGGCAAGGATCAGGCTGGGGAAACCAGCAGGGGGAGGGTGGAGGTAGGGAGAGGGGGTTGGGTCAGGCAGAGACAGGAGTGGAAGCTGGTACTGGCAGCGGGGAGGGGGTGGTATTACAGGGAGGAAAGAAGGGGTTGAGTCAGGCAGGTAGAAGAGGGGGACCCTGCCACAGGGAAAGCAGCAGCAGGGGGGTGGGATTTACAGGAAGGAAAGAGGAGGTGAGGCAGAAGCAGGGGACCGGGTTCCGCCACGGGTAAACTGGATTGGGGTAAGGTTACCAGAGGTATGGCAAGTCCTCTGTCCTCCAGGCATTTTAAAAATACTTGCTTTTATTGGGCTTTTCACTGCTTAAGAATGGAATTTTAAACAAACCCTCTAACAGCCTAGTTGCAGAACTGGGGCTTTTCCCCAAGTGGCTGGAGATTGGAGGTGGGCACATACACACACCGGCCAATCACAGCTCTGTACAAACCAGACCTCCTCAGTGAGAGCTCAGGTATCCCTTGAATGGGTAGATTGTCTCTGTGAGGCTGGTTGGATAGCTCAGTTTGTAGAGCAGTATTTTAAGCTTGAGGTTGTGGGTTCAAGACCTGTAAAAGGCACTTTTAATTTTGGCCCTTGCTCCCTACAAAATGGCTAAATTGGGGAGGGGAAAAATGATACTAATAAAATAAAGGAAAATAAAGTCTACCATAAATAAAATTACTAACAAGGACCAATTGGACCAATTAAATAAAACCACTAAAGGGGCTGGACAGAAACAATTTAGGACTTTTCTTTTTAACTGTAAAAATGGGCTGCTGTGGAAAATGAAAAGTGAGAACTGTTTTTTTTCTTTTTTTAACTTTTTAAGGTATTTTTCAAGTTTATATCTGAAAATTTAGTTTAACTTTAGTCTCATGAGCATTAATGAAAGGGAGTTATATTAACACGACATTTTCTCCATGTCCTCCAATGTCCTCCTTTTTGGGCCTCCCTGTCCTCCTTTCTGTGCTTTGGTATGTGGTAACCCTAGACTGGGGCAGTTACAGGGAGGAAAGAAGGGGTTGGGCAAGGCAGAAGCGAGGGACCGGGTCACGCCATGGAGAAACCAGCAGCAGGAGGGTTATAAAAACTCAGTTCCCAGATTCAGCTCCCAAAAAATCTGGGGATGTTCAGAGTGAGAGCCAGATTTCACAGCTGGCATTTGTGATCTGCATCAAAATCTCAGACCAAAAATTTGTAGTAGATCATATCAGGATGAAGACAGAGCTAGAAACCAATCTTATCCAGGGAATCTCTCGTGAATGGTTAATTCTCTTTTGCTAAAAGCATTTCAAGTTGAACGTCAGGTTTTGTTTGAGTACAGAAATTGCACCTATCAGAGGATTTGAATCAAAGTTGATTGACAGGGGAATCAATTTGCAATATCACAAAAAAAAAGAAAGAAAGAAAGAAAGAAAGAAAGAAAGAAAGAAAGAAACAACCCACAAGGGTTTGTTCCAGTTACACTCTTTTTGTGGTTTTTGGCTAAGATCAACTAATATCCATTGAATAGCTGAGATGTCATCCTCTTCCCTGTGCTTATAGGAGGAATGACAATTTTCTGATGTGTCTTTTCCAAGTTTAATATGCCCATCTTAAATGAGAAATGAATAAAGATATCTGGAGTCACAATGAGGGCAATAGCTACCATTTCAATGGCTTGTTGTAAGTGCATCTACTGATGCTTTTAGGAAAGCTGGTTGGATTTGTTCACATACAGTCCAACCAACCTAAGTTATTTATCACAGGAGGAATTATTTTATCCTTCAGTGGCTTTTCCCTGTTGTGTTTCCTTCCACTTCTCTCATGTGTGGGGCAGTAGAGCCAGAAAATTTGCTAATAATTTTAAGAACTGGAGTGGGTTACAGTAATACACTACATTTGTATTCAACCCCATAGATGGCAGAAATTTTCATGATTCATTCTTTTTCTGTAGTGAGGGAGTGATGGCTATTCATTTTCATAGCAAAGCAATGCCTTCCTTTCAGAAATGTTCCCTCTAAGCTGATGATGCAACTGAGCAAGTTATGAAAGCACTTGTGGGAGCAAGTGGGCAGTGGGGAAGTAGCCTGACCTGGGGTCAGGAACAGGAGAGAACTTGCTCAGCTGCGTCCATAACTTGCTCAGCTGCATCGTCAGCTTAGAGGGAACATTGAAAGCAGGACCACTCCCACTAAATTATCCCAGCCAGGGTTTTGTCCAGCCAGGCCTTAAACATCTCCAAAGACGGAGATTCCACCACTTCCCTATGTAGCCCATTCCAGTGCTTCACCACTTGCCTAGTAAGAAAGTTTTTCCTAATATCCAGCCTCGACCTCCCTAGCTGTAACTTGAAACCATTGCTCCTTGTTCTGTCCTCTGTTACTCCTTGGAGCATCCCTTAAAGTAGTTGAAGGTTGCTATCAATTCTCTCAGTCTTCTCTTCTGCAGGCTAAATAAGCCTAGT
Source organism: Podocnemis expansa (assembly GCA_007922195.1). Taxonomy (NCBI): domain Eukaryota; kingdom Metazoa; phylum Chordata; order Testudines; family Podocnemididae; genus Podocnemis; species Podocnemis expansa. The sequence goes on from ML681971.1 coordinate 26,911,722, forward strand.
TCCTTCAGTCTTTCTTCACAGGGCTTGTGCTCCAGCCCCTTGATCATTTTTGTTGCCCTCCACTGGACTCTTTCTAATTTGTCCACGTCCTTTTTATAGTGGGGAGCCGAAAACTGGACACAGTATTCCAGATGCGGCCTCACTAGTGCCGAATAGAGTGGAATGGTCACATCCCTCCATCAGCTGGCAACACTTCTTCTGATGCAGTCCAGTATGCCACTGGCCTTTTTGGCAGCAATAACTGACTGTGTGTGGACATAGCCCTTGATATGCAATGAAGTGCATGGTAAAATTGAGAAAGTAATTTGTTTCCTTTGACTTATTTTTTGGCAAGCAGGAAGTCTTGCACTTCTCAGTGCAACAAGTTCATTGTTTCACACAGCTTGGTATATAAAAATGCAAACAGAAAAGTAAAATCTTACATTGACTTTGAACTGTCCTAGAAGATAACTGTTATTGCTTGGTTTAGAGTGCACTGGGCAGTTTGTTTGATCAGAAATAAAACAGGGAATTCTTACTATTAAGATCAGTCCCTTCTCGCACTCAGTCCAAAAGGTTTGTGTGCTCGTAAGGTGGTATCTTAGAAGGCATCAGAACTGTAGAGTTTGTTGCTCATTATAACCGCTTGATCTTTGACTTAGTGAGAGTGAGCATTACATCTGCTTAGAAAGAGGTGTGAGTTTTTAGATTTGTATGTTTCAAGTTACACTTAGGAAGGGTGTCTTAAAATGGGGTTAGGGAAAGATGTGCAAGCAAAGAAGAATGATTTCCCTAGAAACAAGTTTAAATCATCCTGGGTATAAGGATAGTGACTGGAGTTTGTTAAACACATGAACAGCGTAGTTTGCCTTGACTTGCACTGCAGAGAAATGCACATTGCTGTCACTTACTCTTCTGAAAAACTTTCTACAGCCAAGTCTCAGTGCTAAGCCGCTGTTTCCATTTTGAGAACAACGTAGTCTTCTTCGAGCAGCGTCCCTGACTGTTTCACTTCAGGTGTGTGGGCACACCCCGCACCTGGATCGGAGATTTCACAGAAGTACCCCTGCTGGGGGGAAGGCGCACTCTGAGATCAAGGCAGTTAGAATTTCGCACTAGAGTGACACGCGCCTGCCCCCCCATCCCTCAGTTCACTTCTTACCGCTCCGACCACAGGATGGAGTTCGCGGCAGCTCTACAGTTCTCTCCTCAGGTCTCCAAATTTCCCCTCAAACGTTTGAAAACACACAGAAAACAACAAAGCCACCTAATAAAACTGCTAAAGAAAGACTAAGAGAAAAAAACAAACAGGATGCCGAGCTCCTTGGGCTTCAAGAGATGTGCCTCTTGCCATGAGGCAATGCTGGCATCGGATGGTTACCAGCAGGAGCAGATGTCCGTACCTGCCCACCAAGCTCTGCCGCTGATGCCACAACATCTTCAGCCCCAGATTACCATTCCTAACTATCAGACTCCTCAGCCCAATTTGCAAACAACCTGAAGCTCCCACAAACCCAGTCCAGCGATCCAGGGCTGATGATATAAAACAATTTCAAGAGCTCTTTAAGCGAGCTGCAGATAGCATGCATATTCCCACCCAGGATATGTCTACAACCCAGCACAAGCTATATAAAATCCTACAGTCCTTTGTCTCCACTAAAATAGCACTGCCCATGGACAATGACATCATGGAACTGGCACAGGCTATATGGCAAACGCTGGCATCCTCCGCCCCAACTAACAAAAAAACTGAAAAGAAATATTTTATTACTCCCAAGGGCAACGAATTTCTATTCACACACCCTCAACTGAATTCACTGGTCATCGAGGCAGCAAATCAAAGATCCAAACAGCCTCGGACCGAGTCCCACACGGACAAAGACCAAAAGAAGCTGGACACCCTGGGCAGAAAGGTGTACACATCTGCCACATTCCAACTCAGAGTGGCTAATTACGCAGCAATTCTGTCTAATTACTACCATGAAATACACACGAAAATGATGGAATTTATAGATTTTATTCCAGAAGACAAAAGAAATGAATTCAACGCTCTTGTCAATGAGGAACAGTTTGTTGTACGAACTGCATTGCAGGCTTCCTTGGATGCACCCGATGTAGCAGCAAGGACAATAGGCACTTGGGATATACACACCTGCCCCAAGACGAACCTACAACAGATACCAGCCCTATAACTACAAATACTCACAAAACCAGCAGAACAGGAGATATGACAACCCAAGGGCAAGACCCCGGCAACAAAACAGAAGGAGGCAAAATAACCAGACTTCCTCCAACCCCCTCACAACCACTCCGAAACAACAATTTTGAGGATTTGATCGAGGGCTCATTTGACCACCCCACTCTCATGCCACAGATCCTTCCCCCAGAACCTCGCTCTTTCCACGATTGTCTACGGCCATTTCTCTATCAGTGGCAAAAAATAATGACTTATAAGTGGGTCTTAGAAATTATCACCAGGGGCTATTGCATCCCCTTTACATCCAGACCCACATCCCATTACCCTTCCTCATCCCTATTCAGGGACCCCAATCACACACAGATCCTGCAACAAGAGATACATAACCTGCTGCAGAGTGGGGCAATAGAGGAGGTCCCCTCTCAATTCATCAACAGGGGATTCTACTCCTGATACTTTATAACCAAAAAACGCACGGGGGGATGGTAACCAATCCTAGACCTTCACACACTCAACAGGTTTGTACAGAATATGAGGTTCAAAATGGTTACATTGTGCATGATTCTCCCATCTCTAGAGCAAGGGGACTGGTTGACGTTCCTCGATCTCAAGGATGCATACTTCCATGTAAAAAAACAACAAGGAGTTGTGTGGCACTTTAAGACTAACAGATTTATTTTTTGCATGAGCTTTCGTGGGAGAAGATCCCACTTCCTCAGATGCTTCGAAGATGGGTGAACTTACAGAAAGGAATGAAACTAAATGCAAGGGGATGTAAAACATAGGATCAGGTCATAAAGTAACAGCAAATCAGAGCAGTTTACAGGCTCAAACCATGGGAAGCCTGAAGTCAAATTACCCTTTGTAATGGGAAAAGAACCCATACTTCCATGTGCCTATCCACCCAGTGCACAGAAAGTTTCTGAGGTTCCAGTTTCAACACAGACACTACCAGTACACTGTACTACACTTTGGCCTCTGGACAGCCCCAAGGGTATTTTCAAAACTTATGGCAGTCATAATAGCCTTTCTCTGCAGACAGAACATTACAATATTCCCCTACCTTGACAATTTTCTCATAAGGGCCAAATCCCACCATGAAGCAATGTTAGCAACAAAGACAACCGAAAGGACCTTCATCTCACTAGGCCTCGCAATAAACTACAAAAAAATCTTCCCTACGTCCGGCACAGGAGATCCAATTCTTCAGGGCCTGTATCAACACCATCCTACTGAAAGCATACTTACCACAACAAAGATTCCTCACTATCAAACACTTGGCTCTCAACCTCCAGATTTCACCAACCGCCATGCCGCTCACCTGCATGCAGATGCTAGGCCATATGGCAGCCACAACTTGTCTTGTCCGTCATGCCAGGCTCCGTATGAGGCCCTTCCAGCTCTGGTTCCTCCACCAGGCCCGACGTCGACGTCGTCCTTCCAGTCTCCTCCTCTTTATACCGGCACCAGTCAAGGAATTGTTAAGCTGTGGACGACCAACACCAACTTATGTCAAGGTGTCCCATTCACCACACAGAAACCCTCTCTGCTGCTCACCACAGATGCTTCCCTCATGGGCTGGGGGGCACACATTCTACAACAAACAGCCCAGGGATGATGGTCGACACAGGAAAAACTGTTGCATATAAACCTATTGGAACTCAGAGCAGTAAGACACACATGCCATCACTTTCTTCCAACAATATCGGGCAAGGAATACAGATCCGTACAGACAACATTGCCTGTATGCACTACATCAATTGACAGGGTGGAACGCATTCCCGACCACTATGCATCGAGGCAATGAAACTCTGGGAGTGGTGCATAAATCACAATGTTCATGTATCAGCAATATACTTTCTGGGCACACAAAACGCCATTGCAGATGGACTGAGCAGAGCATTCACGGATGCCCACGACTGGCAGTTACACATTCTTCAAAACATTTTTCGGTATTGGGGAAGACCCATCATAGACCTATTTGCATCGGCCAAGAACAAACAATGTCACAGATTCTGTTTCCGAGCAGGAGTAGGGTGAGGCTCTCAAGGTGACGCATTTCTCCTCGACTGGAGCAAATTGCTCCTCTACACATTTCCCCCAATACCCTTGATTCCCAAGGTTCTTTGGAAGATCTGTCAGGACAGGGTGAGGGTCATAATGATAGCCCCCACCTGGACCTGCCAGCCATGGTATACTTACCTCACCTGAATGTCCACAAAATCACCAATCACCGTCCTCAGCACTCCTACCCTTCTATCACAGAATGACAGAAGAACGCTACACAATTGCATCCAGAGACTCCACCTGACAGCATGGTACCTGAATGGTTCGATGCCCTAGAGGCCCAGTGTTCTGACAAGGTAAAACATATTCTGATAAATAACAGAAAACCAGCAACAAAACGCAGTTACTTGCAGAAGCAGTGCTGCTTCTCCATTTGGTCCTCGCAGAGATCTCTCAATCCTGTCGATGCTCCTCTTCCCTACATCCTTGAGTACCTCATGAACCTGAAAGAAACAAACATCTCCGTTAACACTGTTAAAGTCCACGTGGCAGCAGTCTCTACCTTCCATACCCACATACATGGCTCATCCATATTTACCCACTCAATAATGAAAAGATTCATGTCAGGACTTCAAAATCTCTACCCTCCTGCACAACCGTGGGATTTGACTATGGTCCTCTGCACACTAATGAGACCATCATATGAACCATTAGCAAACTGTTCCCTTCTACGTATGTCCATGAAAGTCTCTTTCCTGGTAACAATTACCTCAGCCAGGAAAGTAGGAGAATTAGCAGCCCTCGTGTCACATCCCCCATACACTGTTTTCTTCAAAGATGAGGTTTCCCTACGTTCACATCCCAAATTCCTCCCGAAAATCATATCCCCATTTCATCTTAATAGACAATACATTTGCCAACCTACCTCCCTAAGCCACATGCTACCCCACAACAAGCGGCTTTCCATACTCTAGATGTGAGGCGGGCCCTAGCCTTCTACCTCCAACGAACGAAAGACTTCAGGAAAACACCCAGACTTTTTGTCTCCACCACAGAGTGCTCTCAGGGTAACCCAATATCAAAGCAAACACTCTTGAACTGGATATCGTCATGCGTAAGAGCAGCTTATACACTATCCAGACTTAACCCACCTGAAAACATTAGAGCGCACTCAACCAGATCACTTGCCACATCCACCGCTGTCCTGTGCAATGTACCACTTCTACATATCTGCCAAGCTGCCACATTATCATCGATGGACACCTTTGTAAAACACTGTGCCATAGACTAACACTCTAAACTTGACACTGCAGTTGGGCTAGCTCTGGGAACGTCAAACTCAACTCACTCTGAAGTTCCCACCACCTCAGCAGAAAACTGCTAGATACTCACCTGAAGTGGAGCAGTTGGGGACACTGCTCGAAGAAGAAATGGAGTTTACTCACCTTGGTGCAGTAGCTGGAGTTCTTCAAGATACGTGTCCCCGACGTGCTCCACTACCTTACCTCCTCCCCTCTACTTTGGGGCATACCTTCACATCGGGTCTCCGCGGTAGATGGTGAACAGAGGGATGGGGGGGCAGTCACACTCATCACTGTGGCGCAAAATTCTAACTGCCTCATTCTCGGAGCACGCCTTCCCCCCAGCAGGGGTACTGCTGTGAAATCTCCAATCCAGGTGCGGGTGTGCCCACACACCTGAAATGGAGCATGTCGGGGACACGCATCTTGAAGAACTCCGGCTACTGCACCAGGGTGAGTAACCTCCATTTCCTGGTGATTATACACTTCACTTCTTGTGTATATTACTGGGACATTTTGTATGTAGTCATGACTAAGTCTTTATTATTATGGATTTGCATATGCACATACCCACTAAGCATTCTTTAGCTCGGACTGTTGGGTCCAGCTTCTCTAAGGGGATGATAAGAGTGATGAGAGAGTCCTGTCCAGTTTGTCTGTAGTAGGAGGATGTTGATTATGGTGCAACAAAGTGTTAAAACAGCTGAAAGTGGAAGTATTTAATAGTATCATCAATGACTGGTGGCACTAATGAAACTCACCACAATGTGTGTCTAAAAGATGGCTGCTGCATTTCTATAGAAGCTCTTTATTGTCTTATTTGTATTCTGTGCTGCACATTGAGTGCATGATTTGCCCCCTGAGGTTATGGGCCAGCACAAAGAACAGAACTGATGAACTTCCTACTGGTTGATTATTGCCTCCTCTTATTTTAACAGTAAAGGAGAACAACGCAGAATAACAGTTTGTATTCTGATGCTTAACTTTTGCATGGTCTTTTACAGAGTCATTTGTTAACACTCAGTGCTTCTTCTCTTTTGAGAAAGGTCAGGAAAGAATCTGGTAACCCATCTCCTGCCACTCAGCAGAGTGACCTGCGGAAAGGTACAACAGGTTTTTTAAAGTCTCACAGCTGCATTATTGTAAGGAACATGTTTTCAACCAGGCCATAATCAGATGTCTGTTTTTGCGGGGACAGAGAATAGTGGACAGTTTTACCTGGCAAGAGATTTTATTAGGTATCCAGATGCTGGCTTTCCTATCTGCACCCCCAGATTAAGAGTTCGGACAGCAACTGTGTCCAACTGTAGGTGTAAATAATTGTTGGCTCTAGATAGCACCCACAAAATTGAGGTCTGTAACTAAAAGTCTAGCTCTAAGTCTAGCTTTAGATCATGAAATTATCAAGGGTATTTGGTAGAATGTAACTGAGCCAGTCAGGGAAGCTGTGTTAAATGTTGTCATAATGAAAACTTATAGTTATTAATAGCTATTAGTTAATTAAACGTTTTTTCCAGCTGGTTCAAGCCCGGCTTTCTCCCAGGCATCAGATTGCTTTATTGATGAGCTGCCTCCACCAGCCCAGGAGCTACTTGATGAAATTGGTAAGCAGTATTAAAATCAAAATAGCGTGTGACTTGTCAGTCACATTTTATATCCATGGTCATTATTCTATGGACAATCAGGATTTCTCAACATGATTCATTAATACAAAATGCAGAAGTGACCATGTGGGAGATCTCAACCCATCTGCTTCCAAGAAATGAATAACAAATTAGATGTTAGATGTCAACAACTTAACTAATTGGAACCAAGTTTCATAATGAATTGGGCCTTGGGACTCCCGACTTGGGAGATTCACAAAAAACACAGAACAGTTGTACACAGTAATCCTGCCTGGTGATGGCAGTCAACTTGCTGCATGTTGTTGTAATTTAACATTGGAGCAGATTCCACGTGTGAAGTAGGGCTGAAATCTTCAAAATACCTAAGGGATTTGGATGCCTATTCCATATTAAAATTAACGGGATATGAGCATCCAAATTTGTCAGTCATTATTGAAGAGCGCAGCCTACTTGATTTATGTTTCTGCCCTATTTGCACATACTTCTTGATTAAAATTTCAGTGCAAAATGTTCCATTGTTCCCCTCTGTATTACATCAAATACTCCCTTGGGAGTACAAAATTAGTTACTACTTCTCCCCCAATTTAACCCCGTACTACTTACATTCAGATAATTGAGGATTATCATTTAAGGTTTTTGCATTCCCACAAAAAATGGCAAATATGCCATCAAAGGGGTCTTCTATTTTTAGGTCACAGTGGTTGGCAAAACATGGTTCTGCTAGGTTACCTTCTTTTACAATTTGCTACCATGGTTCAGACTGTGTTGCAGAATACTTGATAAGATGCAACACCATAAAGAAGTGACTGTTTTTACGTTTGACCTTGAAGATGACAAACAGATTCAAAGTCACTTATCACTTCCAGTCATGTCTCCTATCTAAATTTCCTGGTGAAAGAAGGCTGGTTCAGTCAAGTTAGTACTTGCTTCTGAAATCCAAAAGAGTGAGCTTTTATACCAAAGCAAGGAAATGGGAAGTTGGCACAGAGTAGGTAGCTTGTGTTCCTGTATCAATCTGTAAGATTAAAGTATGTCACTTTTGGATTATATATCGTTTGGCCTGCACTTAGATAGGAAAAGTTTCACGCTACCACAAATAACATGATACTGAAGTAGTAAAGAAACAAGTGCTATTTTTTTCACAGAAAATTTAAAGCAGCAAGATGCCACTTGTCAGGACTTGGGAGAGAAAGGTGCCTCCAGCTGTAACATGCCAGTAAATGGTTAGTTGCCAATAACAGACAGCAGTGAGATTGAAAAAAAACAAAGAACCTTTGTGTTGCTGAAGAACAGTTCTCATTCTAAAATAAATGACTGAAATCATGAGTACTGATGTGTTTAGCTGTTGTGCTGAACTTTCAGTTACTGGCGCTTTTTTTTTTCCGGCTTTGTGGTTGTCATCCTGATACAGATATTTGGAAGAACTTTTAAAGATTTCTCACTTTCCAGACTGGGCTTTGAGCATCATCATTCTAAATCAGAAACCTTTAAACCAGTAGCAGAGACTCTTTCCCAGTATTACAATCTGTCTGTCCATGCAGCTCCAACTGAATTCAATGAGAGTCTTGCTTGGAGAGGGGCTGCAAGGTTGTGCTCTTCTTTGAGTGCCAGTCCCTATGTGGATTCCAGATGCGGGTGTGCATGTGCACCATGTGCCGGAGCTGGAACTGTTCGCAATATTGTTAACCTTTGTGTGCATCGGGGCTGGCTCAAGGGGCAATGGCATCCCAAGTCAGCTTTTGGTTTGGCGCCCTTGGGGGCAGGGGGGCATCATGGAACCCGGCCTCTGCTCTGAGCCAGCTTGCCCCAGCCCCAGGGCAGGGAACAGTCAGCCCAGGGGCAGAGCAGGCCAGCCCAGAGGTTGGGTTCTGCTCTCCTGCCCCTCCCTTTTGCTGGCTGTTCCACTCTTGGGTTGGGAACAGTCTGCCCACAGGTGGGGTGAGAGAGCAGAGTCAGCCCCATAAGCTGGCCCACTCAGCCCCTGGGAGCAGAGTGGCTGGCTCAAGGGAAGGCTGGGAGTGCTTCTGGGCTGTCCTGTCCCACCTTCCACTCCCCCTAACCTGCGGCACCCCAAGTCAGTGCCTTATTAGCTCATGGATAGAGCTGGCCCTGGTGTGCATCATATGGTCGATGCCCATCCAGGTTCCTCTTAACTGCTAGCATGGCCAGAGATGGAACCCCTCTTCCTCCTCATTCTTCCTCAACTATATAGCCAACTTTCCAGATAAGACTATTTAATTCTTTGTATATAGATCTTAATAGTTTAGTGTTAATTAATTAGTAATCATTAGTGTCCCACTACTTTGCCCTGTGCAGGGTGTTCTGCAAATCGTGGGGAGATATGCCCCAACAAGTCAGCTTTAAAACATGCACCTTATGGCTGTGCTCCTTGTGTGATGAGTACCAACAATTGCTTTGTTTTCTTCACAAAGCCCACATTGTCACCTAGTATTCCATTTGCTGATTTTTTCCACGGAGGACCTGGGAAGCTCATGAACTCTGGCTTTGAAAACATCTCATGGAAGAGGCAGTGCAACTGTGTGTTGACTCAGATGTGGCGGCCATGGATTCACTGGCGCACTCAGCTTCACCACCCATGAGCACTTGCTGGGCCTCTCCCTGAACACCAGCCACATTGACATCACCAGCAGCACTGAAGAAGGCCCAGTTTGCTCATAAGAAACAACTCAGGAGCATAAAGATGGCTCTATGAGAAGGATTACCTCTAACCACAGTGTCACCTCCCAAGCTGAATCAGGTTGAGTGACAAGTCATGTATTGACCTGGCTGCTCCCCCCTCCCAAAAAGCCTCAGAATGAGTGCAAAATGAGACATTACCAGGACCAGCCAGCACAGTTAGTTATCTTTGTCCTTGGTGACCAAACTGCCAGTGCCGTTCACACTGTCAGGACTGCCTGGCCTTATGCAACCAGTTCAACAGACACCTGGCTAATTATTTCTACTTATGCTCTGGCCAAATTGCTTTTCTTATGCGGGTTCTATGTAGAGGGTCTTTAACCGCTTGGTCAGCACTCCCCTTTCCTTATATTTGCACCATGAGTACTGCGGATGGGATCTTTGTCACAAAGCTACCATGTGCCACCAGCTCAACCAATTCTGACAGCCCTTTGCTGGACCAGCTTTCTGATTCTGAATGGTCATTGGAGCAGGATCACACTTGCCCCTGGTGCATTCCTATGGCCTGCAGCTGTGACAATGACCATATCCACTGGCATGATGACCCTATCCAGGGCAACCTATGCAACTGAAGCATGGTTCTGATACCCTCACAGACCACCAGTGTGGGCAGATCAATACAGGTGGTCCTGCTGGCATCTTTGGGATGCCTGCTGTGGCCACAGAGCACCTCCTGCCAGTTCCTTGGTGACCCTCCTCCGGCTATGTTGCTCTGCCCTTAGTTTACAAGGATCCCAGAGAGTCTATTAGACCCCCCACTTCCAACAGGGTTTTCTTGTCCTGGATGAGGCACTCATCCCACCTTCCCTTTCACCCCCAGATGACAGTGGACAATATCAGAGTCTTCTCTGCTTATGATGGGGGCCCTCAGTCTGATGACTGAAAACATCAAAAGATCTTCAGGATGAGTTCCTGGACATTCTACAGCCAGTCAGCACATCACATATTGCTCTTCCCATCAATAGTGCACAACTTCAACAAGTTCAAGTTGTCTAGCATGCCCCGGAGTCCTGCACTTCTATGCTTAAGTGGGCAGAGTGATGATATTTGGCCCAGCCAAGGACACAGACTTTATTTATACACCCACCCCTGAATTCTCACATGATGCAAGTGGCAACTCAGCATGCCACACAACAGTACTACGAGATCATCCCTTCTGGTAGAATGGCTAAGAAACTTGATCTCATCTCGCAAGAAAGCTCATGCAAAAATTAATTTGTTAGTCTTTAAGTGCCACAGGACTTCTTGTTTGTATGTTTTACTGAACTAGACTAACACGGCTACCCTTTTAGATCTACTCAGCTACTATTATCTTCTTCACAAGTGATTCTAGGGCCTCACTCATACATTTGAGTCCTCCCAGCAGCTTGCCAAAGCATGTGACCCGGGGCTGTTTCACTGATCTGCCCTACTTAAGGGACAACTCAGCACATTGTATTCACTCAATGTTCCCCATGCCCTAGCCTTCTATCTCCAACACATCTTCAGTTTCCAAGTGTCTCTTCAGTTTTTCCTTACCATTGTAGAATGCTTCTGAAGCTGAGCTCCTTCCTCCCAGTGTCTGAGTGGATCACACAGTGCATCTCTGAAAGCTCCAGCCTTTCATGACTCTGAGTCTGTCTGCCACCTGGCATCACTATCCATTGCACATAGGCACAAGCCACCACATTTGCCTTTCTTGTGAGTTTCCCATGGCAGAACCTTTGTAGGTCCACATGGTCTTCTCTAGGCCATCACACCATCTGCAGCTTAGTGCTAGGGATTCTCATTTTTGATAGTCCTTGTTTCAGTCTTCGACCTGAGTACCTCTCACTGTTCTGCCCGTGTTTGGAATCCACATAGCATTTGAAAAAGGAATGGAAGTTACTTACTGTACCTGGAGTTAGAAATCTGTGGTCCCTGTCTGGATTCCATCCCTGCCCCACATCTCCTCTGCTATAGGTTCTGCGTCTGTTGTTAAGAGGGACCTGGAGGGGCAGCAACCTGTGCACCCTCATAAGACCTCAGATGCTGCATGTTGTGGTTCAGTGATGTGCACAGGGATTGATGGACCCCACTAAAACAGTTACGGCTCTGGCATACGACATTCATGTGCCAGCACGTCAGAGTCCACATAGGGACCACACACTGCGAAGAATCTCCACTTACAGTAAGTAAGCTCCATTTCTGTCATTGCACTTCAGTTTTCATCTAAGAGAGGCACTGTAGCCCAGGAAGTGATGAACAGCTGGCTCAATTTTTGCAGCAAAGAAGGGCTCAATTAATCAAGCCTAGATCAAATCGGTAGAGTGCTCCATGAATCCTCTTAGGGCACATCCTAATGGTGTAGCAGATAATTTTGTATTTAGATTACTCTTTCACATTTCTTACATCGTTCTAATCTTATACTGGAAGGAAGCTGTAGCTGTGTGGCCATGATTATGCAGCCAATCTGTTTTACGAGATCAAAGATCAGAATACTGAATTTGTCATACCATTGATACCCAGAATGGTAACAGATGGGAGTCATGTTTCAGATGCAAAGTTCAAGCAACCAGCTGAATAAAAAACCTAAAATGTAATGAATGGACTCTGCATTTGTTATTAAGAAGGCAGAAGGAAAAGGGCAAAAGCAGGTGAAAGCAAGTCAGAAACCCAAGATACTCTGCACAGAGGCTAAAAAGGTACTCAAGAATGATGCTTGCACTTGTTTGTGTTGCCCTGCAAGTTGTGTGAGATCTTTACCCACTGAAAATAGGTATCCAGTTTGAGTTTTAATATACAGGGATATTGTGTGTTTTAGGAAGCTTGGAATGTAGTCTTCTGTATTGCTTTCTGGTCATTCACTGTGGGTTTTTATTTGCATAAAATATAGCTATTTCAGATTTCATTCTAGTGACAGCCTGCTGCTTCCTGCTTATCATAGCTTAGCAAAGGGTGGCTGTGAATTAATTCACATAATATAGGGAACAACATGTACTAAGATAAGTCTAGCAAAAAAAATATTGTTAGACCCTGCTAACTAAAACAACACTGTCAAAATCTACAGGTTTCCTTTTGATTTTCTCCCATATCTAGAAGGGCAAGGGGAAAGATTAATTTCCTCATGCAGTTGCCATTTTGGCACACACTAATGTTAGCTCCTGTGAATGTAGCAAGGTAGTAGATTTCAATACTTCTCTGAGTCGTGCTATTGGCAATTTCTAAAAATAGACCCACAATGGGCTTCTTTAACTGAAAATCAGATGATCTGGGGCAGGATGCTAAAAAGAAATTATGAACGAAAGTTTCATGTAGAATGTACAAATGCATTTTCATTTCTTTAACCATGTCACTTATATCTTTGATTGTTAAAAGTCACTCTGTTTATGCAAACAGATCCCATTCAGGCTAATCCAGAAGACAAAGAGGAGGAAGAAGAAATAGAGAATAATGAAGAGGTAGATCACAGCTTATGGACCAAAGACATATTGAATCTAGCAGAAGAAACCGAAAGGTACTAAAGAAAAGAATAAAGGCACTTTCTAAAGCACTTTAGGTCTCAGGTGGTAAAGAATTAAAATAGAGTTTGTTTAATATTTACATAAGAATTACCATATTGGGTCATAATGGTCCATCTAGGCCAGTATCTATCTAGGACAAGTGGGTAGTGCCAGAAGCTTCACAGGTAATAGGCAGAACAGCATAATTTTGAGTGATCGTCTCATCGAAGCCTGTTGTCTAATCCAGTCTTTTGGAAGTTTGATATTTACAGACACCTGGAACATGGGGCTGCATCGATATTTCAATTACTTGTTATATTTGAATGTGATTCTTTTACATTTAACTGTTCCTCCTCACTTTCTACCTGAACTTTACCAACTGGTTTCACATTTGCTTTATGAGAGCATATGCTATAAAGTTCCCCTTTAATAAATTCATCCCTAATGGATGACTTTGCCCAGACTTCGTGCTCCTTTGCAACTGTTGGCTTTCCCTCAGCTCTTATTTTTAAAAATATCTTGTATCACCTTTTTCATTTTACATGCCAGCAATCTGGTCCTTTTTGGTTTAGGTGGAGCCCATCTTTCCTGTATAGGTGTCTCCCTTCCAAAAAGTTTCCTCAGTTCCTAATATACTCCAAACCCTCCTCCCTACACCTTTGCTTCATCATGCATTGAAACCCTGCAATTATGGCTGTCTTTTTGGCCATGCATGTGATCCTGGAAGCATTTCAGAGGATCCTATGTTATTGCAGATTCTGTGCAGGTAGCAAGCTGTCCCCTTCCATTATCCTGAACATCACTTTAGACCACTCTTTGCCCCTGTAATACACACCTGCTGTATATGTAGATCAGGGATTATTATTTAATTACACCATTTTAATGTTTGATAACAAAGATTAAGGACCTGATTCTCATTTAAATTAAGGGTCCTTTACACTGGGCTTTAAGGCAGATATAAATGCCTTGCATCCCAATCTCTGCAGTTTGTGCTGGTGGATAAGAACCTGCAAGTGAGACTATGAATGATGATAAAACTGTAAGGCTATTTCCCAAGATATGGGAGACAAAAAGTAAATAACATGAATAGTGAAAGATACGATACTTAAAATGTTCTTTGAGTTTTAGTAAACTTGGGTGATTTAGGTAAAGAAGTTAACTTGACAGTCTCCTTTTTAATCTGTCTTTCAACAGGGCTCATTCTACTCTTGATGATCTCTTAGAAAGAATTCTCCAACCAATTTCTGAGGATGATGAAGTCAAGGGAGAACCTCGGGGATGCCCTGTTAGGTTAGGGGATAATGGACATTTCATTCATAAGTATATCATGCTTTTATTTTGTCTGTGAATCTGTGCTGAGTTTTCCAGAAAGCAGATTGTCATTCTTGTGGCAGCAATACCCTAGGAAATTTAGCAGGAGACATCAGTATTTGGGACTCTCCCTACTACATCAAGAGAGGAGGGGTTGTATTATTAAGGTGGTCTCAGGTAGGTGGAAAGTAAAAATGACCACTAGATGTGAATGGGTATGGATCATCTTTCTAAAAGCAGGAAGTGACCTGCCATGTTACTACCATGTGAAAAAATAGAAAAGATGAATATGTATAAGAAAAGAGCTTTTACATTAAGGGATCTTATGAACAGAAGGTTCTGATGAGGGCAACCGTTTGTCACTACAATTGGGAAATCATTATGAAAATGGCAAATGTCATAGAAACATAGTCTTAAAAAGACTGTGTGTGTCCCAGATGATCTTTCCCCCTTTGTTAACACCAGTGACTGGAGTCCAACATGTGCTGTGAAAGCTGTGAGCTGTTCTCAGAAGACTCTGTCCTGTCCTTATCAGCTGTCAAGTGTAATAGTTGTTTCTGCAGTGCCACTCCATTTTGGAGTTAATGGGATGCAAGCATTCCTTTGTAGAATACGTGTTAATATGCTTACCATCAAAATTTCTCTGCTCACCAAGCCCAAATATCCTGATGAGTGGAAGAAAATTGATGAGGGACTCAGGTGGGGTTGCTTCAGGTATGTATGTTAGATAGAGGGCCTGATATAGAGACCATAGGCTTTGGATTGGTCTCATAGGATGTGCTAAAACAAACCAAAATGCAATTCTATATGGTGGTTGCCTGCCTGTCTGCTGCCGTAGTACACATCTGACTGAAGTAATAATTCTTGATCTGCAAAGGAGAGGGGTGGAGAGTCACTGGAGTATGATTGCAGATGTAATGCACAGCTGCAAACTGATGTCGTGGCTCCACACAGCAGAGTATGAGAGCAAAAAGCAGTTGCTTAACCCTTTCAGGGACTTATATAATAACTGTCTGTATTCAACTTCCTTCAAATAAAATATAAAATAGTGACTTGACATGAACATCTCTGTCACTGAAGGGCAACAGACCTTAAAGATCCAGAAGATGATGAAATGAAGAGTGGAACAGAAGATGCTGGCACCAGGGCAGAAGGCAGAGAAACTGAAACCTGTGCAGGGAATACTGAAGGTCTTTCTCAATCTGTAAAGATATGATATACTGCTTAGCAATGACTTGTTTATCATCCTGGCAGCAGCTGGTTTATTAGTAATCAATAACTTGTGCTGAGCAAGGTTATTAGTAGCTATTGTTCGGTTACTGATTCGTTTGCCTTATAGTGATATCATTTCTGCCCCAAGCGTTGGGAACCTGCTGTGGAGTAGAACTCTATTTTATTATTAAACTTTGATTTTTTTCCATGTCAATGAAAGATGTGAGCCTGGCAACCCCAGGATTGCTCTCTTGAGTTAAAGAGCTGTGTATATGTGGGTAACAAGTACAGCTTCCCACACTGAGCTATCAAGGTGGTTTGGAGGAACTGTGATCATGTCCCATTTAAGTCTTGACTTCTCTACTAAGGCACATTTAGGCCTTCACATTATGAGTCCTTGATGTTGGTTGGGTTTGAACATGTGACCTCTGCACTAACACAGCCACATCCCTGAGGTTATGGGTACACTGCAGTCAGGGCAAGCTCGACAGTGAGGCAACAGACAGACTTGGCTTCAGGTGACAGTTCTTAGGGGCACCTAGCCCCCCTGAAGATCAGGCTGGCTCCTGCCTCTTCAACTCTTTCCTAGCAGCTCAGGCACTGTTAGTCAACCTGCAGCTTAAGTCATGTAGGCAGCGTGCACTTTAAATCCCTCTGCAGGCAGACACTGGAGATTTATGCACTTTTGAAAACAACATTCAACCTCCATGAATGAGATGGAAGCGCCAAATCAAAATTTGGCTTGGGGCACCACAACCCTTTGAGCCAGCCCTGACTGCAATAAAAGAGCTGTGGCCAGCTGACTCAGGCTGTAAAATTACTGTGCAGATACTTGGGTTGGAGCCCTATCTCTGGGACCCCAATGTTTACACTGTCATTTTTAGCCTCACAGTCTGAGTCACCTGACCTGTGCTTTGAGACTCCATGCTATGGGTTCTTTACTGCAGTGTAGTAGACATATCCTAAGCCTTCAGTCTCCTTGCCTGCTCCTTCCCCTTTCTCCTCTCCCAATAGCAAAATGCAAGGGATGAGAGGAATTGGTGAGGAGCATGTACTTTCCTCATCAGGGAAGGAGCCAGGTCAAAGGTGCATCCTCTGTTTCATGTGTCTCATCAAGGTGATGAGGCCTTCCAGTGACTGGTGTTTGTATACTGCTGTTGCTGACTAGCTTGTACTGGCCATACCTTAGGTTCTTCAGAGGAGGAGAAAGCAACTACCTTTTACTGTGGTGGTAGCTCAGACACTGGAGTTGTTGGTCATCTCCTCCCCCAGAAACTGCAGGCCTCCCAATCAGGAAATATGGAAGAAGAAATTAGGTTCTAAAATTCAAGAGCTAATTTGCAAATAAGAAACCCGAACAAACAGGCCTTTATTCCAGAGGAGCTTCTCCTAGTCAAACAATGCAAACAATAATACTGTTAGCCTTAGCCATCTAACTTCCTGTACTTGAGTACAATTGTTAAGCAAGCACATAATCACTGAGCCAGCTAGACCCCAGCCAGGGTACAAGAAACTGCATAAATAAGAGAAGTGGCATGGAGAGCATCCCTGTATTCTGGCTGGTTTGGATAATTGCATCTGAGTATAGACAGTCCTCCCTAAATGTAGACGAGGAGTGGGCAAAATTTTTGGCCCAAGAGCCACATGCCAGGAATGGCTACGCATAAGGGGCCATGGGGAGAGGGAGGGTAGATGGAGGGGTGAGGCTTGGAGCGGGATGGTCAGCCCCCACTCCCCCTCCATCCCAGATTCAACCGCTATGCTGGAGAGGGGAGGAGCTGCTGCTCCCTTCTCCCTCCCTAGTCCAGCAGTGGCTTGCGCTGGGGACAGGGCATTGTCGCCGCGCCATCTCCCACCCAGCTAGGAGGGGGAAGGAGTGGCGGCAGTGCAGTGGCCCTGGCATGAGCTAGCACTGACCCTGGACTTGGGAGGGAGAGTGGCAGAAGCAGCTCATACTGGGGCCAGAGCACCACCACTGCTCTTTCTGCCACCTAGCTGTGTGGGAGATGGTACAGCAGGGGTGCTCTGGCCCAGGCGTAAGTTTATGTTCTTCGACGAGCAGTGTTCCTGACTGCTCCACTGAAGGTCTTTCTGCGGCACCGCACCCCGGATCGGAGATTTTTCTCCAGCAGTGGCTCTATCAGTGGGGAGAGAGAGAGAGGCAATCACGTCCGGCATCTGTGTTTCCCGCCTTACCGACGTCAGTGTTCTAATCTCCTCACTCCACCAGTTCCCTTTTACCGCCTCCGACTCTGGACAGAGTCAGCGGTGGCTCCCTGATCCCTGTCAAGGATCGCTCTCTTCAACATTAAAAAAAAAAAAAGAAGAAAAGAGGACAAAGAAGAAGGAGTGTTAACGTACTCTCAAACTATGACAGAACAAACCCTTATTCAAGTGAAACGACCGCGGCTGGCTTCAAATGCTGTGCCTCCTGCAAGGAAGCCATGCCAGCGTCGGACGGTCATCGAGCTTGCATTAAGTGCTTAGGTGAGAGTCATCTCTCACAAAAGTGTCAGCACTGTAAAAATTTAACTTCTAGGACAAGAAGGGAACGCGAATGCAAGCTGAAACTCTTGCTGCTCAAAGGAGTGCTTCGCTCGGCTTCGGAGCCGACTGTCTCTCCTCAGCCTTCTGAGGGAGCGCATAGGCACCGCGCCGCATTTTCATCCCTGGGTCCTGCCAAGCTCTCAAAGACATTAGATAAAAATGTCAACGACAGGCAGAGGGGTCCCCCTTCGGGATCGGCACCCCCTGCAAAAGTAAAAAAATCTGCAGCAGCAAAGACAAACCGTGAGGCTACTTGTCAAGCTGCGGTCTTGTCAACGGCACCGGTAGCAGCTGCGGCAGCGGAGCCGCCTAACGCACCTCAGGCGCCGACTGCCCCAATGACTCCCGCGCCGGTCCACATCACCCTGCCATTCACAGTGCCAACTATGGTGCCCCATACCGTGCCGCCGCTCGTCTCCCCGGCACCGATGGGCTTTCCTGCTGCCGTACCGACCCCCCCCCCCTTGCAAGCAGAGCAAGCGCTCATATCTGGGAGCTCAGCGCAGCAACAGCCTAAGCTGCAGCCCCATACTAAACACACAGCTAAGTCTAAACACTTGGACCTGACAGAGGACATTACCATTCAGTCCACTCCTGGGTCCCCACTGTTTCAAATGGACTCTTCTCTATCTAGTCCACCTTCAACACCAGATTCCTCTTGTCATTCACCCTCGGTGGCATCAGACAGACCTGTTTCACCACAGCCAACAGCTCTTCAGCTTCAGCAACCACCATTTCAGAATCCACCAGTTCCTTATCCATGGCCATATCCACCATGGTGTTTTTACCCACCTGTACTGGGGGCCAACTATCCTACCTGGTCAGGGATTACTCTTTCATTACCGACCTATCTACCCAGTCATTTTCCTACGTACCCTTATCAGCAACAGCATACAAAACAACCGGAGACTAACACAGCGACAGTATCATCAATTTCTGAACACCCTGAGGAAATAGAAATTCAGATGCAAGACTCCAAACCGGATGACATAAAACAATTCCGTGAACTCTTTAAAAGAGCTGCGGATACCTTGGACATTTTGTTGGACTCCCATTCCACTAGCCGCCGCAAACTATGCAAAATACTACAGACCACAGAGTCCAGCAAGTTGGCTCTCCCGATGGACATCGGGATTATGGAACCTGCAATACTTTTATGGCAGACTCCAGCATCTAATTTGCCGTCTAATAAAAAAGCAGATAAAAAATATTTTATAGCCCCCTCGGGCAATGAGTTCCTTTTTTCACACCCTCAACCAAACTCTTTAGTGATAGAGGCGGCTAATCAGAGAGCAAGACAATCGTACTCGAGATCAAACCCATCAGCCAAGGATGATAAAAAACTTGACTTACTGGGCAAGAAAGCTTACACATCTGTAGCACTCCAGCTTCGTATAGCTAATCATGCTGCATTACTATCAAATTATGACCACCATATATATACAAAAATAATGGACTTCTCGGACAAGATACCGCAGGACAAACGCGATCAATTTAATTCTTTAGTCTTGGAAGGATACCTGATCGCACAGACGGCCCTTCAAGCTTCTCTGGATGCAGCGGACGTTGCTGCCAGAGCTCTTGGGACAGTGATCGTAATGAGACGGGCTTCCTGGCTCCACTCTGCCGAACTACCTAAACAAATGCAGCAAAAAATTGAGGATTTACCCTTTGATAAGGGTAACCTGTTCGCACAACAGACTGACGAGGTAATGCACAGCCTAAAGGATTCGCGAGCTACCTTACGCACCTTAGGTATCTATACCCCCTCCTTGGCAAAGCGGTAATTCTCGAGGAGCCAGCCCTATAATCCTAGATTACTCCACGTTCAACCTAACAGAAGATCTGAGGGTTATAGATCTAAATCTCGCCAGTCTCGCAGGCGACAACCCAATCAACCCTTGCAGACCTCACAACCAGTCACCTCCAGACAGCAATTTTGACATTCTGGTAGAGAGAGCCGCCAACCAAACAACATCGTGTCAACTGCAGTCACCATTACCACCACTAATCTTCATGAACAGGCTAAGGCCTTTTTTCCAACAATGGCAGGAAATAACATCAGACAAATGGGTGCTAGAAATCATTCAGAGGGGCTATACAATTCCATTCTTATCGCGCCCCAAATCCCAACATCCCTACCCGTCCCTCTTCAGGGACCCCAAACATGTACAAATCGTACAGCAGGAAATCCAACACCTCCTTTATATCGGGGCAATCGAAGAGGTACCAGAGCACCAAAGGGGAAAAGGCTGCTACTCACCTTACTTCCTCACTCAAAAGAAAACAGGGGTTTGGAGACCGATTCTAGACCTCAGACGACTAAATCAGTATATTCAAGTAAAAAAATTCAAAATGGTGACGTTACACACGATCCTTCCAGCGCTTCAACAAGGGGACTGGTTGGCCTCTCTCGATTTAAAGGATGCTTATTTTCATGTCCCCATACTCCCTGCTCACGGGAGGTTCCTTCACTTCCTATTCCTCTCCAAACACTACCAGTAAGCGGTACTCCCTTTCGGGCTGTGCACAGCTCCCAGAGTCTTCTCCAAGCTAATAGCTCCAGTAGTGGCATTTCTACGAAAGCAGCATATCACTATTTTCCCCTATCTCGACGACTTCCTTATCATGGCTCCCACATATTCACAAGCGCAACAGGCAGTACAAGTCACACAAACCCTGTTCCTTTCTTTGGGTCTGAACATAAACTACGAAAAGTCATCATTACGACCCAGGCAACAGATCCAATTTATAGGGGCCCGGATTTACTCACCGGTCGCAAGGGCATTTCTTCCAGCAGACAGGTTTCACAACATAACCCAGCTTGTCCTAAAAATACAAAAATCCACAGTCATCTCTACACGTATTTGCATGCAAATACTTAGACATATGGCAGCGACCACATACCTAGTCAGATATGCCCACCTTTGTATGTGCCCATTTCAAATGTGGTTCCTCTCCCGATGCCGTGTGCTTGGTCGATCCCTCAACCGGATTTTGAACATTCCAGCACCTATCCAACGCTCCCTGTCTTGGTGGACAGATCCCAACAACTTACTACAGGGTGTTCCTTTTCTCCTACCACAACTGCTTCTCACCATCACTACCAACCCCTCCCTTACTGGCTGGGGAGCATTCCTTCACCAGCAAACCACACAGCGCAGATGGTCCCACACGGAAACTTCTCTTCACATAAACTTGCTTGAACTCAGGGCAGTTCTAAGGGCTTGTCAACATTTTCTCTCTCTTATCACAGGCAAACACATCAAAATCCGCACGGACAACATCACATGTATGTTTTATATCAATTGCCAAGGCGGAACCAGATCGACAGCACTTTGTTTAGAAGCAATGACCCTGTGGGAGTGGTGCATAAATCATGCTGTTCACCTTACCGCAGAATACTTACCTGCCAGAGACAACATTCTAGCTGACTCACTAAGCCGCTTCTTCCCGGTTCAGCACGAATGGGAGATCTGCAATGACATCTTGATCGACATCTTCTCTTGTTGGGGCTTTCCCACCAAGAATCTGTTCGCTACCTGTCAAAACAAGAAGTGCGAGCATTATTGCTCTTGAGGGGGGAACGGTCATGGATCCAGTGGCGATGCCCTCCTGCTACACTGGGGCCAGCACCTAATGTACGCGTTTCCCCCAATCCCCTTGATTCCCAGGGGTCCTGCGGAAGATCCAGGAGGACAAAGCAAGAATGTTACTAATAGCACCAGCATGGCCTCGGTAGACGTGGTACACTCTACTCAAAACCATGTCCAAGACCCCACCGGTTACGTTACCTCTTGTCCTGGACCTTCTGTTACAGAAGAATGGTACTCAACTACATACTTACCTGCACTGGCTTCACTTAACAGCTTGGAACCTCGATGGTTCTCTCCTCTAGAACTCCAGTGTTCACATTCCGTCCAACACATTCTACTAAATAGGAGGAAACCCGTGACCAGAACAACTTACCTGCATAAATGGCGTCATTTCCTCCACTGGTGCTCCAACCATTCCATCAATGCTTCCACTGCTTCCGTTCCTTGAATCCTCGAATATCTTCTGGAATTAAAACATACAAATATTTCAATAAGCTCCATTAGGGTTCATCTTGCAACTATTTCTGCTTTTCACAACCCAGTGGACAGTTGCTCTGTCTTTACTCATCATGCCATCAAAAGGTTCATGCAGGGTTTACAGAACCTATACCCACAGGTGCGCCCTCCGAGTACGCTGTGGGACCTCACAACAGTACTCAGAGCTCTTACAAAACCACCCTTTGAACCTTTGGCTATGGTCTCTCTATTACACTTATCTATGCAAGTAGCCTTCTTAGTGGCAATCACTTCTGCTTGTCGCGTGGGCGAAATCGCTGCCCTTATGGCCGATCCGCTATACACCATATTCTATAAGAATAAGGTCTCCCTGAGACTGCACCCAAAATTTGTACCTAAGGTGTCATCTAATTTTCATCTTAATCAAATCATCCACCTACCAGTATTTTGCCCAGAACCACACACTATGTCACAAGACAGGACACTACACACACTTGATGTACAACGAGCGCTAGCCTTCTATCTCAATCAAACAAAATCTTTTCGGAAGACACTTAGACTTTTTGTATCAACTGCAGGGCGTTCCAAAGGCCAACCAATTTCCAAATGACGTATATCTCAATGGATTTCCACCTGTATCCAAACCACGTATACAACGTCTCAGACGATCCCTCCACGAATGATACGATCGCATTCCATGAGAGCCATGGCCTCCTCAGTCGCCTTTCTAAACAGAGTGCCCTTGCATGAGATATGTCAAGCCGCAACATGGGCCTCATCCGAGACTTTTGCCAGGCATTACGCTCTGGATCGCTTTTCAGCTATGGACACGGCAGTAGGACAAGCAGTTCTGAGCTCAGTCTGTCACACATAAGGTGAAGTGCCCACCTCCATATGTGATAACTGCTACGAAATCACCTTCAGTGGAGCAGTCAGGAACACTGCTCGTTGAAGAAATGGAGGTTACTCACCTTTGGTGTGGTAACTGGGGTTCTTCGAGATGCTTGTTCCTGACATGATCCACTACCCACCCTCCTCCCCTCTACTTCAGAGGTTCAGTTTCTCCTGTAATTCTTATATATGGTACAAGGGAACTGGAGGAATGGGGAGATTAGAACGCTGACGTCAGCAAGGCGGGAAACACAGATGCCGGACGTCATTGCCTCTCTCTCTCTCCCCGCTGATAGAGCCACTGCTGGAGAAAAATCTCCAATCCGGGGTGTGGTGCCGCAGAAAGACCTTCAGTGGAGCGTGTCAGGAACACGCATCTCGAAGAACCCCAGTTACCGCACCAAAGGTGAGTAACCTCCATCTCTCCCTCCTCCACAGTCCCCACTCCTCCCAGGTCCAGAGGTGGCCGATGCTGGGGCTAGAGTGCTGCTACAACCTCAGAGGTGGAGTGCAGGCTGCACTCTGGCCTCAGTGCAAACTGCTGCTGGACCTGGGAGGGATGGGGGAGGAAGAACAGCTGTGGCTCTCTGGCTGCAGCACTAGCCAACTGGAGCTGTGGGGAGAGGAGAGGGAGAACAGTGGTACCTGAAGGGCGAGATTCAGCCTGTGGGCCTTATTTGCCTACCTCTGATCTAGACCTGCATTGGAAACAGTTAAAATAGATGCCCAGGAATTTTACAGGTGTTGAGAGATGTCAGATTAGATAGTGACACTATCCTGTTGTTCTCATATTTTTTTACTAATTAAACTAATTTAATTTAAAGTGGAGGAAGCTGGGAGGTTTGCATTTGTTGCTAGTATAAATGAATATGGTATAATCCTGGAATCTGTCTGCAAAAACAGGCTAATTTAATCTTAAAATTGTAGTCCTTGACTTTCCAGAGTGACTTGTGATCCTGAGTGCCCAAAGAGCCTGTTGTTCACAGAGTGGACACTGACCTGTAAAGATGGGAACCCAAAAATTGGATTTCCTCAAATTACTAGTCAGTTTAAAAAAATCTTCCAATATATGTAAACACATACATCTGGAAATGAAAGGTTTATGCTTTCACCTCACATGTGCAATCTCAGTGGGGCTACTCTCCTACAGTAGTTAAGGTGGTGGAATCAGTGCCTGCATTGTTCAGTGCTGCCAGGAATGTTTTTTCACAGTAAATGGTTCTGCAGAAAAGGTACAGCACAATCCACCATTATAGGCACAGCAACAGATTGCTGCTGGTTTCTGAATACAGCTGCAGGTTACTGGACACAGTGAAGGGATCTGTAGCAGCACCCTCTGAAGCTTTATTATATGCTAATAACAAAAGCAAAACTTCTCTAATGAAGTATTGTGATTATAGGATGAATGCGTTCTTATTGCTTCTGTACTGGTTTATTTCCTTTCTAGCTTCAAATCTTGAGGATCAAAAACCTAGCTTATGGCAGCGGCTGCCTTGGCCTTCTCCATTCAGGTAAACCTTTTTTAGATACTTGTATATGTGAATGTCAGTTGTTCTGCTGGTACCACAGCTATGTGCTCCAAATTAACACTGTACTTTAGCTCATAAGAATGGAAGACAACTCGTTTAACCTGATATTTGGCATAATGAAAAAAAAGGGGGGCAGGAATCAAAACCTAGCACAGTTTTGTGGTTTATGATAAATTCTGCTCTGTGGTCAAGATTGTCAGTGGTATTTAGGTGCCCAATCCATTGATTTCTACACCTGCTCAGAGTTTGATGCATTAGTATCTCTCTGAGGCTCTGAGCCTGAGGTGATGCCTGAGCAAACTAAATTGGCCCTCTGGTGGAAGCGAGACAACTTGGGCATTTTCTCTTACTGTGTGTGCTAGCTGTAACTTTTGTTTCAGGGCCCAGGAGACAGATATACTGCTTTAGAATCCCATTCTCATGACTGCTTATGAACTGCATATGTAAAAAAATATGTATATATTTTTTGTCTAATCTCATTTCTTAATTTCAGGGTAATTATCCTGGATCAAAGCAACGCTCCTAAGTGATCAAAATAGATAACAAATAAACCTTCAATAAGTTGTATGACATCTTCCTTGTTACACAGTTCCTATGTCTGTTATGTGCAGTGCTGTTCACCAAATAAGTAGCCTTATTGTTCTCAGACTTCCTTTAATTGTAACAATCAACACAGAGGGACTGAATGGTTTGTTCTCCAAGTACATCAGGTACATTAAATTTCAGTTCCTTTTTGTTTAGCAATCACTTATAGCTTAACACTTCGAATTATACTGCACAGTGAAATTGTTTTCCAAGTATAATTGTACCTTGGAAGCTGGCAACAACTTTGTTTTCTCCCTAGCATGCACACTTGCTTTCTTCAGTGAAAATATTTCTTATTCTGTCACATTATGCATTATTGACAAAAATGAATCTCTTTAAATTGTTGATGCTGCTGTTGCCCTCAGTAGCCTTTCAGTGCTGAGAAGAGGAATGTGGTGTTACAGCCCATGTGAACATTACTTCCTCGGCTCATTAGATGTGACAGGGTAATTTCTTGTTTTCTCATTTTGTGCATTTTTTGTGATATAAATTGAACTGATTGGATTGATTTTGGAGATTTATGTTTGTGCAAAAAAGTGAATAACTGAAAAAGTCAGTGCTCCTCAGGTGCTATGGAAAGCAATGTAACTTTGCTAGTCTTAGGCAGAGATGTGTGAAAGCTGTTAGTATCAAGCCCTCTCTCATTTAATCAAACTGTGCCCCTGCTGGGTTTGATCCAAAGCTAGTCCAAAGAAAGAGTCCTACTGATTTAACTGGGCTTCCAGTGAGGTCCTTAATGGGCTAAGTACTTTAGACTTGAATGTCTGTTCTACTCTGGTTCTGTAACCTTGGGAAGTTTAGAGCTGCTTTGGTCTCTTCAGTGCAAATATTGTGCCACTTGGTGTTAGGCTTTTAGCCACACATGCTGCTATTGTGCACGTCTTGAGTTTTACTCTTTCTTCCCTGAGTATGGAAAGATACTATACATGCCTGTAACCATCATATGGAGTCATTTATCTTAATGTTAACAATAATAATAATAAAAGTCTCCTTATTTTAATATAGTGCAATATGGTATTTCTTGCTACCTTTAGTGCCTTTTATAAATGTTTCTGCTCTAGACCATACATTTGGCTAACTTTTCAGTTCTGATCAATTTCTGAAAATAATAATCATAATAACCCACCTCTTATATAGCACTTCTTTTCAGTAGATCTTAAAAGCTCTTTTTAATGAATTTGTTCTCTGTCACCCTGTGAAACAAGGCTGGTATGTTATCCCCATTGTGCAGACAGGGACCCCGGATTCAGAGAGATTGAGCGACTTAACTGGCATCACACTGGAAGTCTGTGGTGAAGATGGAAATTGAACCTAGGCCTCCCAGATCTTAGGCTAGAGCCCAAACTGCCAGATAATCCTTACACAGGCTTTGTCAGATATTATTAATTTTCTTCTTCTTCAAGTGATTGCTCCTGTCCATTCCTCCATAGGTGTTTGCATGCCACGTGCACGGAACGCCGGAATTTTTTCCCTCTAGAACACCCGTAGGACCGGCTGTAGCACCCCCTAGAGTGGCGCCCTTTCAGTACTCTATATAGCCACCAGCCGGCCCATCCCTCCTCAGTTCCTTTTTTACTGCCTGGACGGTCGCTGGAACTATCGCCGCACATGCAGCCTTCTCCCTCAGCGAGTTGGCTCGCTTGCGAAGTACCCAGTTGTTTTCTAGTTAGTTAGTTTATAGTAGAAGTGTAGTTAGTTTAAGGAAGATCGCCTACCCTGGCTCGGGGTCGGGCTATGCCTGGTTTTAAAACGTGGTGATTGTAAGAGGCCTGTGCCTGTGGATGATCTACACAAATCTTGCCTTTTGTGCCTCGGAGAAGCACATCTTACTGAGAGGTGTAAGATCTGTCGTGGGTTCAAACCGCGGACTCAGAAGGACAGAGTCCAGAGGCTTAAACTCCACATTATGGGAGAAGCTCCACGCCCGGCCCCCCAGGATACGAGTTCAAGCACAGCACTGTCGGTGTGGAGTGCTCTGGCGTCAACAACGATGGCTTCGGTACCGAAGCAACACCGCCCTTTGAAGCTGCGCCAAGATTTGGACTCCGGTAGCCGCTTGCAATGGCACCATTCACTGTCCCCGGCACTGGCGAAAAAGAAAAAAGGGGGGAGCAGGAGCGTTTGCCCCGGAGGTCCCCGGCGCCCTGTGGGGAGCAGAGTTGGAGCCATACAGGTCTGACTCTCCCCCAGCCATCTCATGCGGTACCGGCGCAGAGGGAGCACCAACCCAGCCTGGGCTCGGTCTCGTCTCCCACCAGAGACATTTTGGAGGAGGATATTGTCTTGCCATCGACGCCAGAGGCTTTCTTAGCTGCTCAGAACTTAATAGAGCAGCAGCCCTGGTGGCACCGGACCCGACCCCTCCGGCACTGAGCAGAGTGGTGCCATCGAGAAGGAAGCCTACTCCACTCCGCGCCCCAGCAAGCCGTCACTCCCCAGCACTGGAGAAATCGAGGGGCAGTTCGAGGTTGGCATTGGCACTGCCACCTAGGCAGCGATCACAAGTACCACTGTTGGTCATAGCAGCAGCAGGGGCCCCACGGTACCAATCTCCGGCACCAGCTACAACTGAGGCTCCACGCCGGCACCAGGAGTCCCATGGAGAGCATCGGTGGCACTCCCTGGTACCGTCAGCTACAGCACCACCGTGGTCGTCAAGGAGCAGCCCATCAGACAGTTCAGTGGAGGAGGTCACGCCCCGGAAGAAGCCCCAACCTGACACCGCGCCTCCACCTCCTGTTCAGCCTGAGCACTTAGTCCCACCATTCCACCCGCAGTGGCCTGGTTGGCAACCTGGCCACCAGTGGCCATTCTGGACCCCATGGTCCTTTCATCAAGAGCAGGGAACCAGACCTACTCTCCCAATCTCAGGGTCAGGTTCACGGCCACCACCGTCATTTTTGGCCAGCGCTCCCCCCGGTATCGGAGAGGTCTCGGAATTGGAGTTGGTTACAGGGGACCAGGACCAAGCTAGTCTGGCCAGCGATAGCCATAGGGCATTGACAAGGGCAGAGACTAGAGGCCCAGAGCTGGAGGAGTCTTCTTTCTCACCGCCAGATGAGGCGATGGCAGGGGCTAAACCGGTGGGCATCCCAGATGATGCTAAGGCCCACCAAGAGCTCCTCCAGAGGGTGGCTTGGGGGCTCAACCTACAAGCGGAGGAGATCATGGAAGACACGGACCCAATGGTAGACATCCTCGTCTTGGAAGGCCCGAGTAGGATTGCCCTCCCTTTTTATTAAGACAGTGCAGAACACTATGAAAGCCCTGTGGCAAACTCCTGCCTTGTTTCCTCCCACAGCAGAGCGGGCAGAGAGGAAGTATTTTGTGCCTTCCAAGGGGTATGAACATTTGTATTGCCACCCAGTACCGGGCTCCTTAGTAGTGGCGGCCGCCAACGAGCACGAAAGACAGGGTCATCCTGGGCCTATGCCCAAATCCAAGGAAGCGAAAAAGTTGGACCTATTTGGGCATAAGGTCTACTCCACGGGAGGGTTACAGCTGAGGACCGCAAACCAACAGGCGATCGTCAGTAGATATGCCTTCAACACCTGGTTGACCCTGGAAAGGCTTTCAGACGTTTTAGACCAGGACTCCAGAACTGAGTTGGCCGCCTCAATCAAGGAAGGCCAGGTGGTGTCCAAGGCCCTCCTTTAGTCAGCGCTGGACACAGCAGATGCAGCAGCCCGCAACATGGCGTCTGGCATCACGATGAGGAGGAGTTCATGGCTTCAGGCCTCGGGTCTACCGCAGGAGGTTCAGTCCACCATACAGGACCTTCCGTTCGAAGGACCTGAGTTGTTTTCCCAGCAAACAGACTCACGCCTGCAGACCCTGAAAGACTCTAGAGCCTTACTGAAGTCCTTGGGCCTCCTTACGCAGGCGGCCCAGAGAAAGCCTTTTAAGCTGCTGCCACCACCTCGGGCGTATCACCGCCGTTTGGACTACGATAGGAGACGGAACAGAGGTGGTCGTAGAAACAACGGACACCAGCGTAGCAACCAGGGAGGCTCCCATCACTTGTCAGGCCCCAAAAAGACCTTTTGAGGACTCGCTCGAGGTCGGCCTACCAGTACCAACGGATCCAGTTACCCCTTTGTTTGGAGACAGACTGTCCCAATACCTGCTGGAGTGGCGCCGTATAACTTCGGACAGATGGGTCCTACAAACTATTCAGAGGGGCTACTCCCTCCAATTTTCTTCGTTACCCCCTTCCGCCCCCCCCACATTCCCAGTCCCCGCTCAGGGACATTACCCACGAGCAGCTGCTACTCCAAGAGGTTCAGACCCTACTGCAGAAAGGAGCAGTGGAAGTAGTCCCACCCAGTCTAAGAGGCAAAGGATTTTATTCCCATTATTTTTTGATCCCCAAAGCGAATGGGGACCTGTGCCCCATCTTGGACTTGCGTCGGCTCAACCGATCCCTTCGGAAGATTCATTTTCGCATGGTATCACTATCCTCGATAATTCCCTCTCTGGATCCGGGAGATTGGTATGCTGCCCTCGACCTGCAGGACGCTTATTTTCATATTGCAATTCATCCCAAACACAGAAAATTCCTCCGCTTTGTTGTGGGCCAGAGACAGCTGCAGTTCTTGGTGCTCCCATTTGCTCTGTTGGCGGCACTGCAAGTGTTCATAAAGTGCCTATCAGTAGTGGCAGCCTTCCTCAGAAGGAGGGGGGGTCACCCTGTTTCTGTACCTCGATGACTGGTTGATCGTTGGCCAATTGAGGCAGGAAGTGTTGTCCCACGTGAGCTTAATCCAGAGCGTATTTGCTCATCTGGGCCTTCTGATAAATGTCCAGAAATTGACTTTGTTGCCAGCTCAAAGAATAGAGTTTATAGGGGTAGTCTTAGACTTGAGGACAGCAAGGGCGAGCCTCCCGCACTCCCGTTTCCAAACAATCAGACAGTTAGTAGAGAACCTGTCAAGGTTTCCCCTCACTTCGGTCAGAGTATGTCTCAAACTGATGGGGCTCATGGTGGCGTGTACGTTTGCAGTGGAGCATGCCTGGCTTCGAATGCGCCCATTTACAGATGTGGTTGGCCGGTATATTCCACCCAGCTCGGGACAGTTTGGACTTAATGGTCACTTTGATGCCCGAGGTACAGGAGTCCCTTGTGTGGTGGAGCCAGAAAGCCAACCTGACCTCATGGGTCCCATTTCGATCAGTTTGCCCGTCCGCTTACCTGGTCACGGATGCCTCAGACTAGGGCTGGGGAGCCCACCTGGGCCCTCTCAGGATGCAGGGCCTCTGGGAGGGCAGGGACATGTGCCTACATATCAATACCAAGGATCTCAAGGCTGTGCGCCTGGCATGCAGGGCATTTCAAGATCACCTAACGGGAAAGGCAGTGTTCGTTCAAACAGACAACACTGCGGCGATGTTCTATATCAACAGACAGGGGGGCGCCTGCTTGAGACCGCTGTGCCAGGAGGCGATAAAGCTGTGGGAATTCTGTATTCACCATAGGATTCACCCAGTAGCATCATATTTACCGGGCCGTCAGAATCACCTAGCGGACACTCTCAGCCGGAGGTTTATGACACACAAATGGTCACTAAATCAGGAAGTGTTGGAAGATCTCTTCTGAAGGTGGGGTCGTCCCCGAATGGACCTGTTTGCTTCCGAACACAACAAGAAGTGTCCAGAGTTCTGCTCTTTCAGGGGACTCAGCCCTGGGTCGGTGGCAGACGCCTTTGACATCCCGTGGTCGGGCTGCCTGCTCTACGCATTTCCCCCAACACCGTTGATACCCAAGGTGTTGCAGAAGGTGAAGGCAGAAAAGGCAAAGGTGATCCTAATAGCGCCAGCGTGGCCGAGGCAGCACTGGTTCTTGGCCCTTCACAGACTGTCGGTGCACAGCCCAATCCAACTGTCTCTGAGATTGGACCTCTTGACACAGGACAGCGGTTGCTTACTTCACCCCAACCTAGAGGCCTTGCATCTCCATGGATGGATCCTTCATGGCTAACGAGAGGGGAGCAGTTATGTTCATCCCCGGTACAGAAGCAATCCACGAGACTCACCTACAAGGCCAAGTGGACGAGGTTTGCTCAGTGGTCCAGAAATGAGGGGTGGGACCCCTTCACCCTTCCTATCCCAAGGCTCTTGGACTACCTATGGTACTTGAAAGCTAGCGGCCTTTCAACTGTGTCGCTTAAGGTTCACTTGGCTGCAGTTTCAGCCTTCCATCAGGTGCCGGGACAGGCCTCAGTGTTTCGATACCCATGGTAAAGCGCTGCTTAAAGGGCCTAGCAAAGTTGTATCCATCCATATGGGCTCCAGTAGTGCAATGGGACCTGAACCTGGTCCTTTCCAGACTCACAAGGCTGCCGTTCGAGCCCCTAGCAACGTGCTCTTTGCTCTACCTGTCGTGGAAGGTGGCATTCCTGATGGCAATTACATCCGCAAGGAGAGTGTCGGAGGTGCGGGCCTTGTCAGCAGAACCACCTTTCACAGTGTTCTTTATGGACAAGGTACAGCTTCGGCCGCACCCGGCTTTTAGGCCTAAGGTGGTGTCGCAGTTTCACGTGTGCCAAGACATCTGTTTGCCTGTCTTCCGTCCTAAACCTCATTCCTCAGACGAGAACAGGCGGCTCCACATGTTGGATGTGCGCGGGGCCTTGGCCTTTTACTTTGAAAGGACAAACCCCTTCTGTAAGTCATCACAGCTCTTTGTGGCAGTTGCGGATAGGGTGAAGGGCCGGCCAGTCTCATCACAGAGGATTGTTGCACGGATAGTAGGGTGCATCAAGGAATGCTGTAACTTGGAAGGGAAGTGTCCACCGAAGGTGAACACCCATTCAACCAGGGCCCAGGCGACATCGACAGCGTTCCTGGCGGGAGTACCATTTACGGATATATGTAGGGCAGCGACTTGGTCCTCCCTGCATATGTTTGCACAGCACTACGCCATCATCCGACAGGCACAACAGGATGCGGAAGTGGGGAGAGCAGTTCTCCAGTTGGCACGCATCTGATTCCTCCCACCTCCAAAGGTAAGGCTAGTTAATCACCTACAGAGGAATGGACAGGAGCAATCACTCAAAGAAGAAGGGGTTACTTACCTGTAACCAGTGTTCTTCGAGATGTGTTGCTCCTGGCCATTCCATTCCCTCCCACCTCCCCACGTTGGAGTAAGGGTAAAAGAAACTGAGGAGGGACGGGCTGGCCGGCGGCTATATAGAGTATTGAAAGGGCGCCACTCTAGGGGGTGCTACAGCCGGCCCTACGGGTGCTCTAGAGGGAAAAAATTCCAGCGTTCCGTGCACATGGCGTGCAAACACCTACGGAGGAATGGCCCGGAGCAACACATCTCGAAGAACACCGGTTACAGGTAAGTAACCCCTTCTTTTGTTGTTCTTTTTGGAGGAAGTGAACTCCTTGATTCAGGCTGCAGCATGAGGTTTTATCTCCTCATCTATAATAATGATACTTTGCAAAACAACTAGCAACAGTGAGGCCACAGTTTCCAAGTCTGCATCCTAAAGTGTATAATAGACACAATTCCATTTTTCACTCTGGTTCTCAGTGCACTGCAGGAGGATGGAGATCACACATGAATACTGCTGCTTTAGACAATTTGTTTCTTCTTCTGAGTTTTCTGTGATATGAGTTTATTTTCTGAAGATGGGCTCATTTTATTAACTTGTTACAAGCACTCCAGTTTCTCTGTTTCTAAATTCTGTGCCCTTTCCCCAAGGCAAAGTATCTTGAAGTTGGGATATGTGCTGCTGGTGAAAAACTTGGTATGTGAATACATGGGACCATGAAAGGCATCCCAGTATGTAGCAATCTGTTACAGGATCACAAAGGGACAGTAGTGACATATGGACACAAAAGCTTCAACCCAAAATGCAGTGTGGATTGGAATCCTGTCCTTGGTGGGTAAGCAGTGGGTACCAATCTCTTTTATGCTTTCACAGTACATGAATAAATCATCATGCCAATAAAGCATCATTGAACTGAAATAAAATTGTGAAAGGGAAAAAAAGGGTGCAAAGCAGAACTGGATAGTAGATCAGTATGCATCATGAATCCACATGGCCTCAAATACGCCAGAGTCAGCAGTTTATGTCCATTACCACCTCTAGTATTTAGCAGTAGTTTTACTGCACTAGCTGTTTAGACCCCTGGTCCCAAAATACTTTATTGGGGCTGAGAATTTCATCTCATACTTAAAGATGAGCTGTCAGGCTGGAGGGAAGTTATTAGTGGATCAGGGATCAGTCTTGAGTCAGATTTTATTTAACCTTTTTATTATTGAACTTGACACAAAAAGTGGGAATGTACTAATAGACTTTGTGGATGACACAAAGGTGGGAGGTATTGCCCACACAGAGAAGGATTGGGATATCATACAAGAAGATGTGGATGACCTTGTAAACAGGAGTAATAGAAACAGGATGATATGTAATAGTGGTAAGTGCAAGGTCATGCATTTAGGGACTAATAACATGAATTTTTGCTATAAGCTTGGAATGAATCAATTGGAAGTGACAAGAGGAGGAGGAGAGCCTGGGAATATTAGTTGGTCACGGGATGGCTATGAGTGGGCTGCCAATGTGATGTGGAGGTGAAAAAAAGTTAATGGTCTTTGGATGCTTCAGATAAAGTATTTCCACCAGAAAAAGGGAAATATCAGTGTTGTTATATGAGGTGCTGGTGAGATCTCATCTGGAATACTGTGCAATTCTCGTCTACCGTGTTTAAGAACGATGAATTCAAACTGGAACAGAAGGGCTACGAGGATGATCCAAGGAATGGCAAACCTGCCTTATGAGAGGATTCTCAAAGTGCTTGCTTGTTTAGACTAACCAAAAGAAGGCTGAGGGAAGATGTGATTGCTCTCTATAAAAATATCAGAGAGGACAAGGAATTTTTTAATTCAATGCCAATGTGGATACAAGAACAAATGGATATAAACTGGCCATCAGGAAATTCAGCCTTGAAATTAGACATAGGCTTCTAACCAACATAAGCCTTCTGAGTGGAGCAGTGGGGGCAAAAAACCTAGCTGGCTTTAAAACTGATCTGGACAAATTTATTGAGGGTATGGTATCATGGGACAGGTTAATTTGGCAATTATCTGATTTTTTGAATAGTAATAAATATGCTAGTGGCCTGTGATGGGATGTTAGATGGATGGGTTTTGAGTTGGTGCAGAGAATTCTTTTTTGGGTGTCTGGTTAATGAGTCTTGCCCACATGCTCAGGGATTTAGCTGATTGCCATATTTGAGGTCAGGAGGGGATTCTTCTCCAGGGAGATTGGCAGGAACTGGGGATTTTTCACCTTCTCCTGTAGCATGGGGCATGGATCACTTGCTGGTGGTCTCTTTGTACCCTGAAGTCTTTAAACCAACATAAACCATAGGTCTCAAACACGTGGCCTGTGGGCCACAGGTGTCCCCTAAAGCTATTTCCTGCATCCTGCAATGACCCTGTTATTACCAGTATTTGTGATATTGTTGTATGAAAAGCTTTCAGTGGTGTGGACTTCAGGCTAACGTACTAGTCTGCATGCGGCCCTCTGCTAATTGTCATGCGGCACTCATGGTGATTTGAGTTTGACCCCTGCTTTAAACCATGTTTTGAGGGCATCAGTGACTCAATAATAGGTTAGGTGCATATTGCAGGAATGGGTGGGAGGTTCTATGGCCAGCATTGTGCAGGAGGTCAGACTAGGTGATCATATCAGTCTCTTCTGACCTTATAATATATGAATCCCACACCAATTAATGTTCGACTGCATTTTTCCATGCCCCTAGCCTTTTCTTTCAGGCTTCATTCTCTTTCAGAAAGGTAAGCTCATACACTATAGAGATAAACATGATCTTATCAGACCCAGTATTGTAAATCGAGGATAATCTCACATTTGAAGGGTGGTAAGTATTATAGGTTCTATTTCAGTTATTAAGTATTGGATTTTACTTATTTTCCGTATATTTTCACCTGACTCTGGATTTTATGGCCTCATGAAAGCAAATAATATTTGGTGTCTTAGTTAGTGGAGGATTGGTCTCAGAATGAGAAACTGAAGAGACTCACAGAAGTTGGAAGGGACCATGAGAGGTCATTGATTCCAGTTCCCTGCACTCATGGCAGGACCAAATACCAGCACTGGAACTAGGTATTTTGGTACCTGGGGTGTGCCCAGAGCAAGTAATATGAAATGCACCCTCAAATCAGACGCTCAAATGGAGCCACTCGAAACGGCTCCTGGGGCTTTGCCCCAACAGCCCCACCCTAGTTACAGCTCTGCCACATGCTGCAATTAAATCATCCCTGACAGGTATTTGTCTACCCTGTTCTTAAAAACCTCCAATGTAGGAGATTCCACAGCCTGCTGAGGCAACTTATTCCAGTGTTTAATCACTCTGACAGTTAGGAATTTTTTCCTAATATCTAGGCTGAACCTCCCTTGCTGTGATTTAAGCCCGTTGCTTCTTGTCCTATCATCTGTGATTAAGGAGAATAATTTTTCTCGTTCTTCCTCATAAGAACCTTTTAGGTATTTCAAAACTATTATCATATCCCCTCTCAGTCTCCTTTTTTCTAGACTAAACAAACCCAGCTCTTTCAGTCTTCCATCACAGGTCAAATGTTCCAAACCTCTAATCATTTTTATTGCCCTTCTCTGGACTTTCTCCAGTTTCTCCTCATCCTTTTGAAGTGAGGTGCCCAAAACTGGACGTTGAGGCCTAATCAGTGCAGGGTAGAGTGAAAGAATCACTTCTCATGTCTTATTCACTGTTAATACACCCGAGAATGGTGTGTGCTTTTTTTGCAACAGTATTACATTGTGACTCATATTTAGCTTGTGTTCCACTATGACACCCAGATCCCTTCCTGCAGTACCCCTTCCTAGAAGTGCATCTTCCTTATTTCTGTAGATCCCTGGCTACTGACAAACATCAGGAGTTTTATGGGCTAATACAGAAGGAATTAGGCCAAAATTTGCTTTCAGTTCTTTGATTGACATGCTTTGTTTTGTCCCACTTCCTATTCATCTACTGGTAACAATATTAGAAAAAAGAGGGGAAAGGTGGAATTAACTATGGAGAGGGAAGGATCAGTTAACCCATAATTCTTTGCCCATGCAAAATGCACTAGCAAGCTATGTTTTGATATCTTATTAAAAAAGATGATTTATCTCAAAATGAGGTTATACACTTGATGTAGAAATTACTGAGTGGGTTCTATGGGCTGTGCTATGTAGGAGATCAGACTTGATTATAATGGTCCTGCTGGCCGTAAAAATGTATGAAAACAGGTACCTGGTGACTTGGCAAAGCCCTTCACATATTGCCAAATAGATACACAGTGGCTGAATACTTACTACCTGTTGGCTGTTACTGACGTACGGTGTGAGTGACTCAGAGAGAGTAGTGGGAGCTCAGCATTTCTGAAAATCAGACTCATAGATATTAAACCATTTCCCAAAAGAGCTTAGAATCAGGCAGAAGTTATGGAGGTATCCCACCTCAGCAAATAATGTGTACATGGAGTTGTACAGGAAAGGATGCTGAGCTCATGGTTGGAGCTGGACTCTAGAATTGTACAGTAGCTGCGGCTGGACTCTGGAACTGGGCTTACTCAAACACAGTGGAATGAGGAAGTGGGATCTTCTCCCATGAAAGCTCATGCAAAAAATAAATCTGTTAGTCTTAAAGTGCCACACAACTGCTTGTTGTTTTTTTACAGTAGAATGAGACATATTGATGGAATATTGTAGCTCCTGCTGGGTCTGTGCTATGCCAGAAAGATGAATTAGGTCAAGCATGTGGGGAGTAAAGTGTTCCACTGATTTAGTTAAAGGTGTTTTTCCTCTTGTCTATAGGATATGGTAGATAAGTAACAGAAAAGATCAGAGGGCTGTAATCTAGGTTTTTGCCTCACCAAGAGTGAAAAAGGACTATTAAAAGAACCATGATTACTGCACAGGATGAGTAACTTTTTTTCGTTTTCCACCAGTGCGTGGCAGTTACCTGTGTAGAGTCCAATAACTGATAAAAGCTGTGGTTTCCATCTCATGGAGCCAGAAGAAAATAAACCGGGGGGGGCAGGAGGGGGGGCACCAGGGAACACCGGGGGAGGGGCGCCCTGGGCTTGGGGACAGCCCCAGCAGTGGGGTGAGCCGCCACTGGAGCAGCCACCCCGTGGGGGCTGCAGTCCCCCTGAACAGGCTGCGGGGCCAGCAGCTCCCCTGCAGCCCGGGTGGGGGGCAGAGCCCTGGGGGTGCCCCAGCCGGCTTCCCCCCACTTCGCCTTGCCAGGGGTAGAGGGGGCGAAGGGGGCTGAGACACCCGTTCCCCCCTGCTCTCAGCAAGGGGAAGGGGGGGAAGCCGGCTGTGGCACCCTCGGACCCCCTGCACTCCACTCAGCACCCTGGCCAGGTGCTGATCCCTGGCCAGGGTGCTGGGCGGGGAGGGACCTTGCCCCCCCGGTTGCTATGCACCCTGGGAGGAAGGTCCTTGTTATTTCGAAACAATCCTTGTTTCGAAATAATATGTCCAAATGGCGTTATTTTGAAAC
The DNA here is from genome assembly GCA_007922195.1 of Podocnemis expansa. Classification (NCBI taxonomy): domain Eukaryota; kingdom Metazoa; phylum Chordata; order Testudines; family Podocnemididae; genus Podocnemis; species Podocnemis expansa. The sequence goes on from ML681971.1 coordinate 26,949,656, forward strand.
AACTGGTTTCGAAATAACCCTCCTTTCGAAAGCAAAGTGGTTTAAGCTGTTTTGAAAGGAGGGCTCTTGTTTCGAAACAAGGCGCTCCCTCCTTTCGAAACAAGAATATGTTGTGTGGACATACGGACTTTTATTTTGAAACAACCAGTGTTGTTTCGAAATAAAAGCCCTGTGTGGACATACCCTTGGAACCATAGTCATGAAGGAGAACGCCATTGTGCCAGGGACTGTACAAAACAGAATTAAAAGACTGTCCTTGCTCCATAGAACTTACAGTCTAAGTTCACATTAATTGTTCAGTGTCCTTCTCAGACCAGTTATGTTTATAAAGGGCAGCTTATGTTATCCATTCTGAGGATAATATCAGAACCGATGGCTGATCTTAAATCACTAAGTAGATTGCAATATCTAGACCAGTGGTTCCCAACCTTTTCTCTGCCATGGCACACCTTGATACCTCCAAATTTTTTGAGGCACACCACCATTAAAAAAAATACATGAATATTCAAATAAACTTATATTGCTTATGAATATTCATGAACCATGGCACAGTGTTTCAGAAATGCTGCTATGTGGGGTAGCAGGGGCGGCAAAACGGGAGGTCAGGAGTCATCTGCAGTGGCAGGAGTGAGTGTGGGGAGCAGAGCAGGGTAGGGGTGGCGAAAGAGGACAAGGGCAGCCATGTAAGAGAGCAAGAGTGGCTTTGTAGGGGGGTGGAGGGAACCTGGGGAGTGAGAAGGTAGGGCAGGGGAGCATGGCGTGGCACCCACTTCCCCCTTCTCCACAGTGGCTCCCTGCCACCCAGGGCAAATCCTCACCCCAGTGCTGCTCCCTCCCACCCCAGTGGGTCCTGTCCTCCCTCCCAACCCCCTGCTGCCTGTGATGTACCCTCCCATCACTGCAGAGGCCAGAACCAGGCCTCTAGCCCCCAGCAACACCCCCCTGACACAGACATCTCACCCCCCAGCTACACACAGCCCCAACCCCAGCTACACACCTTCTGCTACACATCCACTCCCACGCACCTCTGCTGCACCTGTCCCACACAACCCCCTGCTGCTCTCTCCCCCAAAGCCCTTACCTGGGTTGTTTGCAGGCTGCTGACACAAGGTGCTCCACCCTGCAGGGGGAGATTCACACACTCCCCGTCTCCCACAGCTCTCTGCTGGCTGGGTAAGTTGGAGCGGGGTTTAAGGTGGAGCCACCAGAATGCTGCGTTCGGGCTGCTCCTGCTATTTTTAGGGGTACCCCTGGAACTCTATGTTCCTATGTCTTTCTTTATTTTTAGGGGGGCTGGAATGCTGCTTTCCTAAAAATAGGGGGACCAGAACTGTGTTCCAGTGCCTACCCAGTTACTTTAACCCCTGCCTTTTCACAGCCATGCACAGCCCATGTGGCTGGGCTGAACAGGGAGGGAACTTTAACTCCAGGTCTCGGGGATGCTCGTGACACACCTGGTTGGGAACCACTGATCTAGACTGCAGCAAGCTGGGTAACTCTGAAGCAATGTCTATATTTAAAACACAACAGCAGCACAGCTGCAGTGTAGACATTTACTATAGTAATAAGAGAGGTTTTGTCATAGTTCCTAATCCCCTTCCCCAAGAGCAGGGAGCTAGGTCAATGGAAGAATTCTTTCTGCAAACCTAGCACCTTTTTTACACTGTGGATAAGGCTGGCTTGACTACATTGTCTGTGGGTGTGGATTTTTCAGTATATACTAGTCCTAAATTACTTTTAATTCCATTCTTTCATTTTACTTGCAGTGGTGTTCAGAAATCTACTCAATTATTAAACCAATAGATCTTGTTTACTTTGCAACTTTTGCCAATTTCATTCTCCATTTATTGGTAATTGAGAAATTTCACATTTAATGAATCTGATTGATTAAAGTTCAACAGCTGTAAACAAAAATGGATAACATATCAGGTGGGAGAAAAATAAGTGACTGGTGGCATTTCAGAATGGTAGAGCTTTGTAGAGTTAAATGTGAATTGCATGGTAATTAATCGATTCAAGATAACTCCTGTTACATGATTACATCCCACATGGGCTCGTCAATATACTTGTACTCTCCTGTCATTTAATATCAAGCACCAAAGGTTCAAGTGCACATGTAAACTGACTCTAATGGGAAATGCTAGCTCATTTTGCATCTCAACTACCACTTATAACAAAAATATGATTCTTTTATTTATGATTTGTATTACAGTAGTGTCTGCAGGTTCCCACGGAGATTCAGCACATACTGAGACACAGTGCTTGCCCCAAAGCATTTGCAGTCTAAATAATTGTTTGGTTCAAAACAGTTTAATAGAAATACCTTTGTGTATAAAGCATTTAAAAAATTCTTCAGGCTTTGCCATCTCAACAGCACAGCAATAGTCTCAAGGTTGATAGCAGAGTGTTAAAGGGTCCAGGGCAGAAGTGTACAATCCTGTCACTGTTCTGATCAGAGAGTCATTTTGTAACATAAGGGCCTTTTTAAACAAGCAAAAAATGTTTTCTTTTGAAAATGGCAGGTTTCTGACCCTTGTTCTTTGTTCCTTTGACCTGGGGGGACTTTTAAAGTTTATGATATCCCTCCCTCTGTTTCCAGAGATGGCACTTATAAAGTGCTCCAGTGATCAGTAACTTCCTTTTTCACTTCTGAAAGAATAAGCCCATAGTACTGACATGCCGTTTCAGTGATCTGATCAATTTGTTTTTCAGTGTAGTATATATGAATGACAGGAGAGCATGGCCTTCCACAACATGGTCCTTTGTTGCCTTTTTCTTTAGTGAGTCTGCAAATAACCTACTGGTCTGAGCATGCTGTGCTGTCTTGATCCAAGCAGCTTGGGCAGATGGAGTACAAGTGTGGGCCTCAAGCAACGAGAGTCCTGTGGCACCTTCTGGACTAACAGATTTCTTCGAGCATAAGCTTTTGGGGGCTACAACCCACTTTGTCAGATGCAATTGACAAAGTGGGTTGTAGCCCGTGAAAGCTTATGCTCGAAGAAATCTTTTCGTCTATAGGGTGCCACAGGACTCTTGCTGCTTTTGCTATACACAGACTATCATGGCTGCCCCTCTGGAAAAGTGTGCCTGTCATCTGTCATGGCTGCAGCTTAATCTCGTAGATGAGGGTAGCCTCAATGATATCTATTTTATGTAAAGTAGATGCATCCCTCAGACTTCTTGCAACTGACCAGTACGGCAAGTGACTGGGTGAAGTTTGGGTGCCTGTTACCAAGATAACTCTTACCAGGAATTATTTGGGTTTGGGAAGGGGAGGATAGGTCACTTTATAAGATGGTAGGAATGATTGTGGTGTATATTATTTGGTAGGAAGCAGCTTCTATTGTGATTGCTGATAAGTAGGCTACTGCAAGGGTTTTGTCTGAAGATTCAGCTTTGGACTCATCTTTACCCCTTTGCCCAGTGCTGTCAGTTTTTTCTCTCTCAGGCTGTGTGTGCCAGCAATGTTCAAGGTACTGTTAAAATACGGTGCAAACGCTAGGTATGTTACTTCATGGCTGGCTGAACTGCTGGGATTCCAGTCTCTGGTTTCTATTTTGCAGCCTGTTGGTGAGGGAAAGCTCTGTTTTAATCAATGCTGCAATTTGTCTGCTAGATCTTAGTTAAAAATTGGGCAATATGATACAATCAGCAGCTTTAATTAATCTTTCTAAGAGCTGAATATTTTGTGGCTCTGCACTCTTTAGTGTCTTTGGGATTGTCTTGGAAAATAATTCCTGGATTCCTTTTAAGAGCCTTTTCTTTTCCTGGTACAATATAAATAGCATTCATATTAGGTGTGCCAGGACTAACATCTTTGGTCATCAGGCCCAGTGGATATCAACCAGGAGTACATGTACCTCTGTGGCTATGCAGAGGTTTTTTGGACATACATCCAGATCTTTCCCATCTTACAACAGATTACATACAAAGAACTAGCAAAATCAGTACAAACTAAAATTTCATACAGACAAAATGAGAAAGTAAGCATTTTTTCAGTAAATATGTTTGTGACTCTTCTGTATTTTTCTGTCTTATTCTATAAGCAAATAGTTTTTAAGTGAGGTGAAACTTGGATATGCAAGACAAATGAGATTCACAAAGGAGTATGGTAGACTGAAAAGATTGAGAACCAGTGATCTAGTGCAACCCCAGCCCCTCTGTCAAGAAGCATTTTCCTTTACACTATTCCACCAAGCATTCTAATTTCCTTCTGAGCATTTAATTTCAGGGGGAGTTAGGGACCTAAATACCTTTGAGGATCTGGAGCCATATTTTTAATGCACTGTGATGGATTTTCAGAAGGAGGATGGAGAGAATGATCTTTGTGAAAAATCTCCTAATTAAAGTCCATTTCTTAGAGGAGATATTGTTTATATTAGTATGTTCTGGTCAGTATTTATCTCAATGTTCTGCAGATTCTGGAGCCAAAACAGAGCATAAGAAATATTTGCTAGCACTAAACTGGGTTCACAAGCCCTAGTCCAATAAGATTAACATAAGAAAGATAAACTAGAATGAGACAAATCTCATATGATGTAAACTAGCATAGTTCCATCGAGGTCAAGTGTGTCAGACCTTTGATGTAATATGAAGTGTCCTTTGATTTCAGTGGAGCTGTGATTAATTCCAGCAACTGAGGACCTGACCCTGTGTTTCATCCAGGAGTTGTTCTTTGAGTGTTGGTCCCTATGTGGATTCCATGTGTTGATTTGCCTGTGAGCCATCTGCCAAAGCCAAAACTATTTGCGGTAATGTCCATCAACTCACTTGTGCATCGGCCCCCTGCTGCCTCTAAGATCTTATGCGCCTGCACAGGTCAATGCCCCTCCTGTTCCCTCTTACTCAGAGGTTAAAGTATAATTCTTGGACAGTGTCCCCAACTGCTCCACTTCAGGTGTGTGGATGCATGCCGCACGCAGGATCGGAGATTTTTCAGCAGTATTCCTGGGGGGGGGGGGGGGGAGTGCGTCCTGGAGCGAGGCAGAGTGGTTTTTGCGCCAGTAGTGACGCGCGTGCCTCTCCCCCCACGCACCCACCCACCCCTCAGTTCTATTCTTACTGCTCCGACCGCAGGATGGAGTTTGTGCAGCTCCACAAACTACCTTCCCCTCTCAAAACTAACCTTACCCCTGATCTCCAAATTCCTCACCGAAAAAAAAAAAAAACAAACCCAAAAACTAAGAACAAACTGGATAGGACACCTACCTTAAGAAATTCAACTACAAAGGAAAAAAAAAACATCTTGAATGATATGCCGAGCCCCTTGGGCTGTAAGAGATGCACCTCCTGCCACGAGGCAATGCCGGCATCTGACGGACATCAGCAGTGCATAAAGTGCCTGGGGGAAACTCACCTTACCTACAAGTGCCAGCACTGTAAAAATCTCACCTCTCGAACTCGTGAAGAGAGGGAGAGAAAGCTCAAACTTTTATTTATGGGGGGTTCGCTGCCACCAGCTTCAGATCATGGTCCCTCTCCACAGCCTTCAGAAAGAGCGCTCTCAGCCATCTCCTGTGCTACCTAAGAGACCTAGGAGCACAGTGAAAACAAAAGATGCCCTTGAGGTGAAGCTTCCCTCGGGTACAAATACACCCAAGAAGGGTGAATGCCCAAAAACCGCTTCCTCTGAGCGGGGGCACAAAAGCAAATTGGCGGACCGCCCAGCGGCGCCGAAACTGGACCCACTGACATCCTCAGCGCCGTTAACGGACCCCTCTGTGCCAACAACGGTGACTTCAGCACCGCTGTCAAGCAATTTTCCATCTCCAGCGCCGCTTCCTGTCTCAGCACTGATGCCAGTTTTTCTCCACTCGACACCGATCCTGATGCATCAGCCGAATCAGCCATCTCAGGCATCCCTAGAAGGACCGGTGCCGTTACAACTGCTGCAGCACTCTGAATCACAGGAGGCTGCTCCTAGAAAGCGTGACAGAAAGTCACACTATTCAGATTCAAGGGAGGCTTTGACATCTGATTCCTCCCCAATCTCTCCTCTTTTTGGCACAGACACCTCTGCACAATGTCTGCCACCTCTGTTCTAACCAGAGCCTGCTATCAGATAGCATCCAGGCTCCCTCTGCTGACCAAATCCTGCCATTGCAGCAGCCTCAAATAACACCATAGTATCCTAATACGGGCTACCCATGGCAGGGGGACTGAATTCAGCCTTTAATATGTCCTGGATGCCCTGGAGCAACTGGTCACAGTATGCGGTGATGCTGCCTATACCTTCTACATCCCAACTGCCAATACCTAACCAGCAATCAGTACCATTTGCAACACAGCAGCTCCAAACTCAGCAAGCCACACGTCCAAATCAATCCACTCAGCTCACTTCTGAGCAACCTGACACTCCCAGTAGTCCAGCCCAACACTCTAAGGCTGATGACGCAAAACAATTCCAGGACCTCTTCAAAAGGGTGGCACAAAGCATGGACATTTCCACCCAGGACATGTCTGCTACCCAACACAAGCTATGCAGAATTTTACGATTGTCTGTATCTACCAAAATCACATGGCCCATGGATGAGGGGATTATGGAACCTGTGACTGCCATATGGCAAACACCCGCATCTTGCACCCCAACCAACAAGAAAACAGAAAAGAAGTACTTCTTCAATCCTAAGGGCAATGAATTCCTTTTCACGCATCCACAACCTAATTCTCTGGTCATTGAGGCAGCAGACCAATAGTCTAAACAGCCCCGTACTAAATCCAACCCACCTGACAAGGATGAAAAGAAGCTCAATACTCTTGGCAGAAAGGTCTACACCCCCACCACGTTTCAACTTAGAGTTGCTAATTATACCACTGTCCTGTCTAATTACAACCACAACATTCACACAAAGATGTTGGATTTTATTAATTTGATTCCAGATGACAAAAAGAATGATTTCAACACTCTTGTAAACGAAGGCCAACTTGTCACTCGAACAGCTCTAAAAGCTTCCCTCGACGTCGCAGATGCAGCGGCAAGAATGATAGGCACCACCGTAGTGATGCACAGATCCTCTTGGCTCCATGCGGCAGGACTGCCTAGACAAATGCAAAACACAATTGAGGATTTGCCATTCGATAAAGATAAACTATTTGCTGAAAAGACTAATGAAGTCATACACACTTTAAAAGACTCCAGGGCTACACTTTGCACTCTCAGTATATACATGCCTGCACCAAGGAAGCCATACTACAGATACCAACTAACCAGTTATAAGTTCTCACAGAACCTTCAGAATAGAAGATACGACGACGCAAGGTCAAGACCTAGGCATCAGAACAGGAGGAGACATAACAACCAGACTCCCTCCAGCGCCCAGGCAAATAATCCAAAACAACAATTTTGATGGCTTGATCAAGGAACTGTTCGACCACCTCTCCATCATGCTACGAGTGCCTCCAACAAAACCTCTGGTTCTTCTTCAAGTGATGTCCCATGCTGCTCCACCTAAGGTGCTGCAGCATCCTGGCACCAGCTAACAGCGTTTCCAAAGCAGACGTGTAGCAGGCTGCGCTTGTGCAGAATCAGCACACGACCCCCTCAGAGCGGCTTAGCACGAGCGCACCTGCCTCCCTTCAGTTCCTTTTTAACCGTCCATCACTGCTAATGGTTTTTTTTTTCTTCCTCTGCTCTTCTCCGGCTCTTCTGGCCTCCTGTTGAGAAAAGAAGATCCTGTTTCAGTAATAATTTCTTTGGTTATACTTGGATCTTTATTAGAAAACAGAGACCTTCTCCTTAGGATTCTACTAATGGAAAAGTCGCTTTGCCCTTTGGCAGCGTCTGTCTCTGCCTCTGAGCCCAAATTAGACTGCCAGCCAACAGACATGTCTCAGAAGGAGACAGCCTCTACCTCTAAAAAGGGGCGCTCACCGGGCAATAAAATCTCAAAACTGAACACCCCAGAGGCTACAGGATCCTCAGGTGATTCAAGATCAGTGTCATCCCGCGTCTCTAAGCGGAGCTGGGACACTACTTCAAAGTCCAGTCATTGGCACCGTGCGGGTAGCGCTTGGACGGAACCGAGCTCTTTGAAAGATCAGGGCACGGTTCCACATGATACTAGCTCTGCGGCACCGCCAGCACCAGCGAGCGTGGCACCGCCGCAGGATAAGAGCAGCATGACCACACCAACAGCACCGCTGGTTCCGGCACAAACTGCACCCAATTCAGCTTCAGAAGACACTGTCCTGGCACCACGGCCATTGAGCCTGCCTCAGGAGCGAGTTTCACCTCCCAGAAAGTGCTCACAAAAAGCGCATCATGTATCCCCAAACTCCCGCTACAGCTGCTTGTCATCTAGGTCACCGAGTCTGACCGTGTCATCTAGACTCTCCACACACGGTCATAGACCTTATGCAGCATTGCGCTATTCGTCTGCATGCTCTTCGCCCTGTCACGCTTATAGCTGCTGTCGCTCATTTACCCCCTCTCGTGGCTATGCCTCAGACAGGCACAAGCATGACCTGATCCTATGTTTTACACCCCCTTGCATTTAGTTTCATTCCTTTCTGTAAGTTCACCCATCTTCGAAGCATCTGAGGAAGTGGGATCTTCTCCCACGAAAGCTCATGCAAAAAATAAATCTGTTAGTCTTAAAGTGCCACACAACTCCTTGTTGTTTTTCCACTGGACTAGACTAGCATGGCTATCCCTTTTAAAATTGACAAGCACTATCACCATTCATGGTGCTCTTCAAAGCGTCACCATTCATGCTCTCAATCTGATAGGCATTCACTTTCTCCCCCAGTCAGGCAGCCATGCCACACCTCTCATGAGGGAAAACATACCTCCCTTGCTGGGAGTGTAAATAGTTCAATCAATACAGCTCAACGAACTCATTCAGTTGAGACAATAAACTCTAACGACTCCATTCAACACTCTCAGGCAGCTTCTCAGGTGGAGGAGGAACTGTTCATACAACGTCCAGCTAATTCTCCTGACGACTTGAAACAATTTAATGAATTGTTTAAGAGAGTGGCTCAGGACCTGGATATTCCTTTGCAGGAAGTTGCTGAACCGCAACATAAACTCCTTAAAATATTACCACTTCGGCCAGGATTGCTATCCCCATGAATGACGCAATCATAGAACCAGCTAATTTAATCTGGCAGACCCGGGCTACCATTCCCCCAACTAACAAGCGATCTGACAGGAAATATTATATTCCTCCAAAGGACATGGAGTTTCTATTTTCTCATCCTTCTCCTAATTCATTAGTAATAGATGCTGCAAATCAAAGGAGCAAACAACCTGCGTTTAAGTCCTCCCCCTCTGATAAGGGCTGGAAGCAGGTGGATTCTATAGGCAAAAAGGTTTATTCCTCTTTCACATTGCTGATTAGACTAACCAATTATGCAGCACTGTTATCCAACTACAACTATAACATATTTGAAAAACTATCTAAACTTACCTTAGGCACACCAGATCCTAAGAGAGAACAAATCAGGGCACTCATTACAGAAGGTCACTTAACAGCTTGTACCTTCCTTCAGATGTCCTTGGACGTTGCTGACACAGCAGCATGCTTGACAGCTGCTGTTGTGGTCCTCTGCCTTGCTTCTTGGTTGCACACAGCCGCTCTATCACGTGAACTGCAAAATAAAATCGAAGACTTGCCATTTGACAAACATCAATTATTTTCTTCTAAAACTGACGAGGTATTACACTCCATGAAAGACTCAAGGGCAACCTTACGCACCCTTGGTATTTTTCCTGCATATAACAGAAGATCTAAAATTCGATCACACCCATTCCAGCAGCGCTATCAACCCCAATATTCGTCCTTATCGGACGCTAAACCATTTGACCAACAACACAGGTCTAAAACTAGATTTTATAAACATAAAGCAAGACCTCAACAGGCTTCTTCTGCTTCATCGTCCCAACCATCTCAGTCAAAGCCTCATTTCTGATGTGTTGGTCAAGGGTCTGAATATACCCAACTTTCTAGCAGCATAAACCTCCTTTCATCTACTTTTGAATTTAGGTTATCCCATTGTTCTTCCGTCTGGTTGAGTATTACAACAGACAAATGGGTTTTAGAAATAGTTAAAATTGGATATTCTATTCCATTCGTATCTATACCCCCCCACTCCCCTACCCCAGCCCTCTTTTGGGACCCCTCTCACATACAAGCTCTTCAGCAGGAGATTCACCATTTACTTCAGCTGGGAGCTATTGAGCCAGTACCCCCACAATTTTGGTGGTCGGGCTTCTATTCACGCTATTTCATTGTACGTAAAAAGTCAGAGGGTGGAGACCAATACTCGACCTAAGACCTTTGAACAAGTTTGTTAAATGGGACAAGTTCAAAATGGTTGCTTTAAATACTATTATCCCCTTGCTGCATGAAGGCGATTGGTTTTCAGCCCTTGACCTTAAGGATGCCTACTTTCATATAACGATACATCCTTCCCACAGGCGCTTCCTGAGATTCATTGCCAGCGAACAAGATTTCCAATACAAAGTGCTTCCCTTCGGCCTATCCACAGCACCTCGTGTTTTCTCAAAAGTGCTAGCAGTGGCTATAGCCAATCTCCATACTCGCAGTATCAAGATCTGTCCATACCTGGACGATTGATTGTGGCCTCCTCGTACGACCTCTGTCTTCACACCATGGATGTCACCATGACGCTATTTCATCACCTCGGTCTGAAAATAAATGTGGAGGAATCCATCATGACTCCAACTCAGTCTATAGAGTTTATAGGTGCTATTCCAGATTCCAAAACATCCCAAGCATGCTTACCTCAGATGCGCAAACTACTAATTCGCAACCTGATCGATCATATTCATATCGTCCCATTGGTCACTATCTGAACGTTGTTAAAACTTCTAGGTCATATGGTAGCATGCACATCAGTGGTCCCTAACGCACGACTGCATATGCGCACCCTACAGGAGTGGGTAGCAACTGTTTACAGACCACAGTTCCATCCATTGCAAAAGACAATGTTGGTTCCCAACCAGATCAAAACCTCGTTGAATTGGTGGGAGGACCTACGTAACCTCTCGATAGGTGTCCCATTCGTACAAACACGGCCGCACCATGTAATAACAACGGATGCTTCTTTAACGGGATGGGGAGCACACATGGCCGATCAGTTTGCGCAGGGAAGATGGTCACCTTTAGACACATCATTCTACATAAATGTACTGGAACTCAGAGGCATCAGAAATGCCTGCAGACACTTCCTCCCTTCCATCTCTGGAAAGGCCATAACCATCTTGTCAGACAACATGGCCTGTGTCTACTACGTAAACCATCAAGGTGGAGCAAAGTCCCCCTCTCTTTGTGCAGAAGCGGTGAGGCTTTGAACATGGTGCATCCACAATCAGGTGCTTATTTCTGTCATATACACACCGGGCATACAAAACATTACAGCAGACGCCCTCGGCAGGGTATTTCCCATGACACACGAGTGGCAGCTCAACGATTCCATCCTACACGACATTTTGCAGATGGGGATACCCGATAATAGATCTGTTTGTGACAGCAGCAAACTCGAAGTGTCCTGAATTTTGCTCCAGAACCCACAACGAACCTCAGATGTTAGGCGATGCTTTTCTGATCAACTGGTTGAGGGGCCTTCTTTATGCTTTTCCACTGATCCCTCTGATATCCAGGGTCATCCAGTAAATCAAACACGATCGTGCGTCAGTGATATTAATTGCTCCAGCATGGCCCCGACAGTTTTGGTTCCCACACCATATCGATCTATCGGTACACAGACTGATACATCTGCCACTAATCAAAAATCTGTTGTACCAATCGAACACTCCTGCACATCACCCCGACACCTCCAGGCTTCATCTGACAGCCTGGTATTTAATTGGTTCAGGTTAATGGAGGATTCTTGCTCTCAGCAGGTCAGGGATATTTTACTTAATAGTAGGAAACTGTCTACTAGAAGATCATATTCGCACAAGTGGCGCCGTTTTACTGCATGGTGTATGGATAATAATCTCCAACCTGACGAGACTATCATACCACAGATATTAGATTATCTTCTCCACTTGAAACACCTAGCCCTGTCCAACAGTTCCGTGAGAGTTCTTTTATCGGCAATATCAGTGCTTAACCCTACAAACAATTCATCGCTATTTGCCCAACCCATAATTAAGAGGTTTCTGTTGGGTTTACAGAATAGGTTTCTGCCCATTTGTCCTGCACCAACCCCATGGAACCTCAACCTCATCCTTCCGGCTCTCACGAAGTCACCGTTTGAGCCACTGGCCACATGTTTGTTATACTATCTGTCCATGAAGGTATCCTTCCTAGTGGCCATAACATCAGCAAGGAGAGTGGGAGAATTAAACGCTTTACGATGCGATGCTCCCTATCCTGTATTTCACAGGGGCAAAGTCTCACTACATCCTGACCCAGGCTTTTTACCCAAGATAGTCTCTGTTTTTCACATTAATCAGGCCATACACTTTCCAACATTTTACCCGAAACCCCATACTTCGTTGTTACAAGCTTCCTTGCATACCTTAGATGTAAGGAGGGTGCTCACCTTCTACATTGATCGAACAACACTGTTTTGGAAAATGAATAAACTCTTCGTCTCTTTCGCAGAATGACAAAAAGGAGAACCTGTTTCCAATCAGAAGCTTTCCAAATGGATAAGGGACTGCATTCATACATGCTACACTATCACGAATACCCAGATTCCATTAGGAATCCGATCTCACTCTACTCGAGCAATGGCAGCAACCACTGCATTTTTAAATAATGTATACATTGAGGACATATATCGGGCACGACTTGGTCCAACCCGCATACATTTATATCCCACTATGCTTTAGATCTAGCTGCAGCGACAGATGCGACTATGGGTCTGAAGATCCTATCTTCATGCAGGACATCCCGCCACCTTCCTGCATAACTGCTATATACTCACCTTAGGTGGAGCAGCACGGGACATCACTCGAAGAAGAGTTGGTTGCTCACCTGTAGTAACTCTGTTCTTCAAGATGTGTGTCCCGTGATGCTCCACCATCCTCCCTCCTCCCCTCTTGTCCTTTCTCACTACAGGTGCAGACATGTTAAAAAGGAACTGAGGGGATGCAGGCACGCTCGCGCTAAGCTGCTCTGAGGGGGTCGCGTGCTGATTCTGCAGAAGCACAGCCTGCTACACATCTGCTTTGGAAACACCATTAGCTGGTGCCAGGACACTGCAGCACCTTAGGTGGAGCATCACAGGACACACATCTCGAAGAACAGAGTTACTATAGATGAGCAACCAACTCTTTTTTTTGCCACAGGTTACGGCCATTCATCCATCAATGGCAAAATATAACAAAAGCCAAATGGGTTTTAGAGATCATCACAAAGGGATATTCCATCCCCTTCATATCGAAACCCATATCCCATTACCACTCCCTGTCCCTATTCAGGGACCCCAATCACGTACAAATCCTACAACAAGAGATAGACAACCTCTTACAGATTGGGGCAATAGAGGAAATTCCTATTCAGTTCCTCAAGAAGGGTTTTTATTCCTGCTGTTTCATCATGGAGAACACACAGGAGGATGGAGACCAATCCTAGACCTTTGTGCACTCAACAAGTTCGTCCGAAAGCAGAGGTTCAAAGTGGTCACGCTGGGCATGATACTTCCATCTCTAGAACGAGGGGACTGGTTGACATCCCTCAGTCTCAAAGATGCGTACTTTCATGTACCTATCCACCCAGCACACAGAAAGTTTCTGAGATTCCAGTTTCAACAAACACACTATCAGTACACAGTACTTCCCTTCGGACTTTGCACCGCCCAAAGGGTATTCTCAAAACTCATGGCTGTAGTCATAACCTTCCTCCGAAGGCAACAAATTACAATCTTCCCTTACCTGGACGATTTTCTAATAAAGGCAAAATCATATCACGAGGCAGTACTAGTAACCATGACAACACAAAAGACCTTTCTGTCTCTAGGCCTAGCAATCAATCATAACAAATCATGCATCCAACCGTCACAGGAAATACACTTTATTGGTACCTATATCAATACAATCCTAGCAAGAGCATACTTACTGCAGCAAAGATACCTTACAATAAAACAATTAGCACTCGATCTTCAGACATCTCTAACGGTCATACCACACAACTGCATGCACATGCTTGGTCATATGGCGGCTACAATTTACCTAGTCCACCACGCAAGGCTCCGCATGAGGCCCCTCCAACTCTGGTTCCTCAGGCAATGTTGACAACAAGGCTGCCTTCCCACTCTCATTCTTTCCATTCTGCCACTCATCAAGGAATCATTAACCTGGTGGACAAGTGACATCAACTTATGTCAGGGTGTCCCATTTGCCATCCAGGAATCCTCAATTCTGATCACTACAGATGCCTCTCTTATAGGCTAGGGAGCACATCTGCAACAAACCGCCCAGGGTTGATGGCCTAGAGCTCAGAGCAGTCCGTTATGCATGTCGGCATTTTCTTCCCAGCATATCAGGCAGTAATAAAGATCCGCACAGATAACACAGCCTGCATGCACTACATCAACCATCAAGCAAGAACACGTTCCCCATCCTTATGTGTAGAAGCAATGAGACTCTGGGATTGGTGCATTACCCGCAGTGTCCATATATCAGCGATATATTTGCCAGGCAGACACAACACTGTAGCAGACAGCTTGAGCAGAATATTCACGAATCCCCATGAATGGGAGATATGAGATGACATTCTCCAACACATATTCCAACACTGGGAAATGCCCACTTTAGACTTTTTTGTGTCTGCCACAAACAAGAAATGCCAAGAATTCTGCTCCCGAGTGGGAGTGGGGCAGGGCTCCCAAGGAGACACATTCTTGATGGCCTGGAGCCATTCACTCCTGTACGCTTTTCCCCCAATACCTATGATACCCAAAGCACTATGGAAGATTTGCCAAGACAGGGCCAGGGTAATAATGATAGCCCCGGCCTAGCCCTATCAGACATGGTATACTTACCTTATCAAAATGTCCAAGAAACCACCAATTACCCTCCCTACCACTCCGACCCTTCTCTCACAGAACAGAGGAAGGACACTACACACCTCCAGCGACTCCATCTCACAGCTTGGTACCTGGATGGTTCAACCAGTTAGAAGACAAATGCTCTGACAACATTAAACATGTGCTAATAAACAGCAGAAAACCAGCAACAAGACAAACTTACCTACAAAATTGGCGCCGTTTCTCCCTCTGGTGCTCCCAAAGATCTATCAACCCATCTGACGCTCCACTTCCCGATGTACTGGAATACCTGCTGATCTTGAAAGAAACAAATATTTCCGTTAACACGATCAAAGTCCACCTGGCAGCTATTTCCACCTTCCATACCTGTACAGATGATTCTTCCATCTTCGCACACCCAATAATGAAAAGATTCATGTCTGGGCTTCAGAACCTATACCCCGAAACCCACCCACTTGCACATCCATGGGACTTGACTATGGCTCTCCACACCCTCATGAGACCACCATTTGAGCCTTTAGCAACAACTTCTCTCTTGCATATGTTGATGAAGGTGGCCTTTCTTGTAGCAATTACATCTGCTAGAAGGGTAGGAGAACTAGCAGCCCTTATGGCATATCCTCCATATACCATAGTTTACAAGGACAAAGTATCCCTCCGCCCACATCCCAAATTTCTTCCAAAAATCACGTCCCCATTTCACCTAAATCAAGTGATACACCTTCCAACATTTTTCCTGAAACCACACTCTACGTCCCAGCAGGCTGCTCTCCATACCCTAGAAGTGAGGTGCACACTGGCCTTCTACCTGCAAAGAACCAAGGCCTTTAGAAAAAATACCAAACTATTTGTTTCCATCACAGAACACTCTCAGGGCAATCCGATTTCAAAACAGAGACTATCAAACTGGATTTCATCATATATAAGAACAGCCTATACACTATCAGGAATTAACCCACCTGATACAATTTGAGCCCATTCCACCAGATCGCTGCTGCATCCACAGCTTTCCTGACCAATGTTCCACTTCTACATATTTGCCAAGCAGCAACTTGGTCCTCCACTGATACTTTCATGAAACACTATGCAATAGATCAATTTTCCAAAATGGAGACCTCAGTTGGCCTCACAGTTTTGGGAACATCACACGCTCGGTGCTCCAAAGTTCCTACCTCCTCAGCAGGAAACTGCTAAATACTCGCCTGAAGTGGAGCAGTCGGGGACACTGCTCGAAGAAGAAATGAAGTTACTCACCTTGGTGCAGTAGCCAGAGTTCTTCGAGATGCGTGTCCCCAACATGCTCCACTACCCCCCCTCCTCCCCTCTACTTTGGAGTAAACTAACTACATCAAGATGTCCGCAGTAGACAGGGAACTGGGGGGGGAGGGGGAGGCACGCACATCACTACTGGCGCAAAAACCACTCTGCCTCGCTCCAGGATGCGCTCCCCACTCCCCGCAGGGGTACTGCTGAAAAATCTCTGATCCTGCATGCAGAGTGCGTCCGCACACCTGAAGTGGAGCATGTTGGGGACACGCATCTCGAAGAACTCCGGCTACTGACCAAGGTGAGTAAACTTCATTTGTTCTTGGAGTAATGTCCCTGTCTGCTCCACTCTAGGTGCGTGGCCAGCCTCGCGCCTTCAGATCGGAGAATTCTTAGCAGCCTCCATGAGGGCGAACTGCGTGTGCCAGCAGGGCTCGCTACCTCATACCATCAGTGATGCGCACCCCCCCCCCCCCCAGTTCCCTTCTTACCGCCTCAGCGTTTGGACGGAGACAACGCTCACTCCAGCCTTAGCACCAACAGCAGTTTTAATGGCCATCACTCCTCTGGTCAATTTCACTAGACTGAAAGGAAAAGCAGAGAAACGAAAAATACATATGAAAACACAGATAACAAATGGAAAATGCCTACTCCACAAGGGCTTAAATGTTGTACTTCCTGCAGGGATGCTATGCCAGCATCAGACGGACATTCCCAGTGCATAAGGTGCCTGAGTGAGGGTCACTTGACACAGAAGTGCTCTCATTGTAAAAAAACTGACCACATGGACCTGTAGGGAGAGACAGGTGAAACTGAAGATGTTTTTGATGGAGGGCTCTTTGAAGCCTGCGTCTGACCCCGGTTGGCAGCCACGATCTCTGCAGCCACTCAAGTGGCGGTTGGCTGCTTCCTCCCCCATGCCCTCAAAGAAGGCTAGGGGTGAGCCACTCACAGGGAATGCCTGGCAAAACAGGTTCACCTGGCAAAAAAGACTGCCCAAGCAGCGCCAGGAAAGAGCGCAGGTGTGAGAAGCCAACCATGGGGAATAGGCAGCTGCTGACCCCGGTGGCGGCTATGGACGAGGCGCCGTTACCGGCAATTATGGGGCCGCAGACCCCGCTAGCGGTGCCGTTCTTGCGGCCGGAGCCACCCATCAACCCCGCGGCACCGTCCCAGTTGGCGGGTACTGACTTGGACGTGGCACCGAGCGGCACGGTGCTTGGCATGGCACTGCAGCCGGCTCCTGCACCGGACATGGCCCCGCTGCCACTGGAGCAGTGCTGTTTAGGGGCCAGGGAGCAATCGCCCCTGCAGCATGTGAAAAGAAAACAGAAACGACACCATTTAGAAGTAGCAGAGGGTGATTGGTCTTCATCCTCCCTGATATCTCTGCTATTTAGCATTCACTCTTCAGATGAGGACATCCCCTCTGTGAGTTTTTCCAGTGGGGGATATACTTCATCGAGGTCTAGATCTTCAAGTCCAGTGCCACCTGGTGACAAAGGTTATCCTAACACTCAGGCACAGACAACTGCTGTGGGTACTCTGCCGCTGCCTCCTTGGGGCATGACTTGGCCGTATGTAGGTCCATGGCTAGGCTGGGGAAGCTGGCCTCTGTTCGGACTGCCACAAGCTCTGCCGATGCCAGTACAGAGTGAAGTTGGCAATCAATGCCTGCCTTCATTCATCCCAGCACAGCAACAGCTACCATCAGTGCCACAAAAAGCACAGCAGTTGCTGGAGCAGGATGAATCAGGAGATGAGCGTGGTTTTCACTCAAAGTCTGAAGAGGGAAGGCACTTTCAGGAGCTGTTTAAAAGAGTGGCAGACACTCTGGATATTTCTATACAGCATAAGGGCATGAAGCAGCATAAGTTGTACAAGATCTTACAGTCATTGACCTCGACAAAGGTGATGCTCTCGGTGGATGATGGGATCATAGAGCCAGCGAATCAGATATGGCAAGCACCTGCCACGGGCACTCCAATGGACAAAAAGTACTTTATAATGCCAAAGGGCAGTGAGTTTTTATTTGCACACCCTCAGCCCAACTCACTGGTCATAGAGGCAGCGAACCAAAGAGCGAAGCAGGACCATTACAAAATGACCCCGGCTGACAAGGAGGGGAAGAAGTTGGACCTCCTGGGGAAAAAGGTGTACAGTTCCACAACTTTTCTATTGAGGGTCGCAAACTACATGGAAGTGCTAGCTAACTACGACCATTATTACATTCAAAGTTGTCAGGATTACTTACCTGTCTACCTGAGGACAGAAAAGACCAAGTTAAAGCATTAATAAGGAAAGGTCAACTTACTGCAACAACAGCACTGCAGGCCTCCCTGGATACAGCGGATGCGATGGCTCAGGCCATTGGGACAGCCGTTGTGATGAGGCAAGTGTCCTGGCTTCACGCGGCTGTGTTGCTGAGACAAATGCAGGTGACAATAGAACATCTTCCCTATGATCGAGAGAGGCTGTTCGGAGAGAAAATGAATGAGGTGATGCATACCCTCAAAGATTCCAGGGCGACACTGCGCACCTTGGGAATATATCCAACGGTTCCCAATAGGAGAGGCCAAAGGTTCCAACCCTACAGGAACAGATACCCCCAGTTCAATCAGGGACGGAGACTGGAAAATTCTAGACCGCAATCTTGGCACCAACAGCATCGAAGACAAGGCAGTCAGCCTGCAAATAACCCCCAACCGTCAGGTACCAGACAACAGTTTTGAGGGTTTGGTCGAGGGTTTGCCCGACCACCACATTCCAGTGGACACTCTTGTGACCAACGTACCACATACTTTCCTCGACAGACTCCTCCCCTTTTTCCACCAATGGGAGGCTATTACATTGGACAAGTGGGTCCTCAATACCATCTTGAAGGGGTATACCATCCCCTTCCTATCCAGGCCCACTTCCCACACCCCTACCCGGTCCCTTTTCAGGGACCCATCTCGTGAACAGCTGTTGGCTCAGGAAATAGACAATCTCCTCAGCCTGGGGGAGATAGAAGAGGTTCCGCCTCGATACAGGAACAAGGGGTTTTATTCACACTATTTTCTGGCGGTGAAAAAGTCAGGGGGGTAGAGGCCTATACTAGACCTCAAAAGGCTAAACAAGCATATAGAGACAAAGAGGTTCAAAATGGTGACGATTCCGAGTATACTTCCTGCACTGGAAAAGGGGGATTGGTTGGCTTCCCTGGTCCTGAAGGATGTATATTTCCATGTGTCGATTCACCCAGCACACAGGAAACATCTCAGATTTCTAGGCCTGGGCAAACACTACCAGTACACCACAATGCCCTTTGGTCTTTGTACTGCACCAAGGGTGTTCTCAAAAATCATGGCGGTGGTTTGTGCGCATCTCAGAACATTGAGAATGACAATATTTCCGTACCTGGATGATTTTTTGATAAGGGCAGGATCTTTTTCTGAGACCCTGCAAGCAGTACAGACCACCGAGAGGATCTTCCAGCGATTGGGATGGGCAATAAATTACAAGAATTCCTCTCTTTGTCCCTCGCAGGAGATACTATTCATGGGGGCAAGAATACACACACCAACGGCACGTGCCTATCTTCCCTGAGAGCGGTACGAGAACATTGTCGACCTAGTCCGAACAGTCAGATCTTCTCCCACAGTATCGGCACGCACCTGCATGCAGCTACTTGGCCACATGGTGGCCACAACATCCGTGGTGAAGCATGCCAGATTACATATGCGGCCTTTTCAGCGGTGGTTTGCAAGTGCATTCAGGATAGGGCGGCAACACTTACACTGCATTCTGTCCGCTCCGAGTGTCATAAAGGATTCGTTGGAGTGGTGGACAAATGAGGACAACCTGTTGCAAGGCGTCCCTTTTCTGTCGCCGCAAACAGACTTACTTATGACAACAGATGCCTCCCTGACAGGTTGGGGGGCCTATTTACTGACGGAGATGGCTCAGGCCAGGTGGTCGGTACAGGAGAGACACCTGCACGTAAATATTTTGGAACTGAGAGCAGTGCGCAATGTGTGCAAACGCTTCCTGTCCGTGATCGCAGGGAAAACGGTAAAAGTGCGCACAGACAACATGATTTGTATGCATTATATCAACTACCAGGTGGGGTGGGGCACGGTCCAAAGCGCTTAGCCTAGAGGCGATGAAACTATGGGATCTGTGCATACACAACAGGATATACATCTCTGCTATTTATTTGCCAGGCAGGGACAACAAGGTAGCAGATGCACTGAGCAGGACTTTTGAGAGGGCGAGTGGGAGATACATCCGGACATCATTCAACAGGTGTTTCAGCTGTGGGGTCTCCCCTCGTTAGCTCTGTTTGCGACCCAGGCCAACATCAAATGTCAAGGGTTTTGCTCCTGGGCAGGGATAGGAAAGAGGTCCAGAGGGGATGCCTTCCTTGTCAGCTGGAGAGGGGGTCTACTGTATGCATTTCCCCCAATTCCGTTGATTCCCAGGACTCTGTGGTAAATCCGACGCAACAGGGCCTCTGTAATAATGTTGGCACCAGCTTGGCCCAAACAGACCTGGTACACCAGCCTTTTGTGGATGTCGACAAGGACTCCAATTACACTCCTGAAGGTCTCGGACCTCCTGAAACAGGAAAAAGGGAAAATCCTTCATACTTACCTCAGCAGGCTGCACCTCATGGCCTGGTACCTGGATGGTACAATGAGTTAGAGTTCCAATGTTCACAACAGGTCAAGGAGGTCCTTCTGAACAGTAGGAAACCAGCTACCAGACGGAGTTACCTTCAGAAGTGGTGCAGGTTCGCAGGGTGGTGTCATTGGAATGGCGAAGGTCCCATCTTGATCTCGATTCCCGAGCTGTTCAACTATCTTCTTTACCTGAAAAATGCAAGACTGTCAGTTAGCACCATAAAGGTTTATTTGGCGGCAATATCAACATTACATGAGCCGGTACATGGGGTATCAGTTTTCTCGCATCAGGTGGTTAAGCGCTTCATGACAGGGTTATAGCACTTGTACTCACTACATCGACCACCCACCCCACCATGGGATCTCTTCATGGTTTTTAGGGTGCTGATGGGAAGACCATTTGAACCTATGGCAAGCTGTTCATTGGTACACATGTCAATGAAGGTGGCCTTTCTAGTGGCCATAACATCGGCCAGGCACGTGGGTGAGCTTGCGGCATTAATGGCGAGTCCTCCATATGCAGTTTTTCAGAGAGAAAATCTCCATGCGGCCACATCCAAGGTTCCTCCCAAAGATAGTATCATCTTTTCACATGAATCAGACAATACACTTACCAGCGTTTTTTCCTAAGCCGCATGATAGTCCACAGCACGCTTTGTGGCACACGCTTGATGTAAGGCGGGTGGTGGCTTTTTACCTTCAGAGAACTAAGTCATTTCAGAAGACTCCGAAGCTCTTTGTATCTATAACAGAGAGGTTCCAAGGGCAGCCGACCTCAAAGCAGAGACTTTCCAAATGGATATCCGGTTGTATAAATACAGCATATGAGTTAAAGGGACTGAAACTCCCAGAAGGCATTAGGACTCATTCTACAAGGTCCATGGCAGCTTCTATGGCTTTCTTGAGCAACATTCCTATAACAGAAATTTGTAGAGCGGCCACGTTCGTAAAGCATTATGCGATTGATCAGCTGTCCATGGCAGAGTCGGCAGTGGGTCTGGCAGTGCTTCAGTCGGTTCAAGGGGCAGGCTTTGAAGTACCCTCCGCCAGATAGGGGACAGCTCAGTAATCAGCTAGAGTGGAGCAGACAGGGACACTACTCGAAGAAGAAGTGAGGGATACTCACCCTTGTGCAGTAGCCAAGGTTCTTCGAGATGTGTGTCCCTGTCCTGCTCCACTTCCTGCCCTCTACTCTGAAGTGGGATAAAAATCGGAGCTGTAGCTCCCTTTGCAATAGAGAGGGAACTGAGGGAAGTGGGGGCAACCGTGCGCGTCACTGATGGCGCGAGGTAGTGAGCCCTGCTGGTGTGCACAGGTTGCCCCCATGGAGGCTGCTGAAAATTCTCCGATCTGAAGGCACGAAGCTGGCCATGCACCTAGAGTGGAGCAGGACTGAGACACGCATCTTGAAGAAACTTGGCTACTGCACAAGGGTGAGTATCCCTCACTTTGGTGACCCCAGTGGTCTCCTAAATTTCCAGGCCCCCCTCACACAAGGCTGGGCCCCCTTCACGTACCCCAGCTACTGCCCCCCAAATGTGTGCCACCCATCCCAGCTATTGCTTCCCAAATGCCTACACCCTTCCCAGCTGCTGCCCTCAACCCCAGCTGCTGCCCTCATATGCCCACCCCAGCTACTGCCCCTGGCTCCTGTCTTGCCACTGGTCCCCCAAACCTTTCCCTGACCCCCTTTCAAGCCCGCCATGTTGCCACTGGTCCCCTAACCCTTTCCCAAACCCCTGCCATGCTGCACCGTCTTCCTCCTCTTTCTTGGGCTGACCCCCTCCCCTGCATCCTTTTCTTGCCAGGCTGGTTCACATTTCCCTTAATCATCATCCCAGGCCCCCTTACCTGGCCACCATGCAGAGGGTCCCTGGTGTGGGCTGAGGCTCCCACCTGGAGCTGGCTCTGAGCATGCTAAGTGAGAGTAGGCTCAGGGCGGGAGATTTAAAATCTCCCAGTCCGAGGCAGCTCCCTGCCCTACCAAAACACTCCAGAACGGCATTCCGGGGCCTACTATTTTTAGCAGCTCAGCATTGGGCAGGCCCCTAAACATAGAAAATGGAGCAAGAATGCTGTGTTCTGGGGCCCACTATTTTTAAATGGTGGGCCCTGGAACACAGCATTCAGGGGCCTGGGACACTGAGCCCCTAAAAATAGTGGGCCCAGGAATGCCGTTCTGGTGCATTCTAGCCTTCTTTAAGCCCTTGTCTTATGGCTGTGTCGCCAAAATCAGAACCCCTCTTCATTCTCACTCTTAGCATGGCAAGAAGCCCTTTTCTTCAAGTCTGTTTAGTGACTGTAGTGTTTTTATGATTGTACAATTAGTTAGTTAGCCTAGTTAAACTGTTCTTTCCCTTTGTGGAGTATCCCACCTGTTCCAGGGAACTATGCCTCAGGAAGCTGGCTTTAAAACCCACTGCATTGTACCTGCACTCATTCTGCATGAGTGATGAGAACCACCAGTGTTTGTACTGCCTCAGATATGTTTACCTTAATGCCCACTGCTCCATTTGCTAACCCCAACTTTTCTCCACAGACTGGCAAGGCTCAAGAACTTTCCTTCCAGAAACACTTTATGGAGGAAGCAGTGCACCCACGTGCACATTTAAATTTGAGACTGACAGATCCAGTGAAGCACCGTGCCTCACCATCAGTGAGCACTCTCCTGGCTCCTTCCTGAGTGATATTGATGGCACAGGGATTGGCAACTAAAGACCATCATTCTCATAAGAAGCTTAGTCATGGACGTAAGGCAGGTTGCCAATGGAGACAGCTCCAAAACGCAGTGTTACCTCCTTGAGCTGCACCAGGTCAGATAAGAAGTTGCACATTGATGAGACTGCTCTAATGCCAAAGAAGACCAAAATGAAACCCAGATCTAAGCATCGTAAAGGCCAGCCCATCCCACACACAGCATCCACAATGAGGCCTCCATCTTCATACCACTTGGACCATCTAGATTTGCATATCCTGCCCCATACATGCCTGGCCACTTGTGCCCACTTACAACAGTTGAACTCCTAATGTCATTTACTGGCTCTCCACTACAACATGATTCATCAGTCCATTGGAGCTCCTGTCCTATGTGGATGAACACATTGCTCTGCTCCCATCCACATTGCTCTGTCAGCTCCACTGATGACTGAAGTGTCCTCACTCACCTATGCTGTCCTTCACACATCACCAGGGTTACCCATTTTGACAACACCACCTTTCTCAGACCAACCTTCTTGCTCTCAGAGGCCTTTGGAATCAACCCTACATTTTCACTAGCACAGTCATTCAACCTAGAACCTAGGCATGTGTCCTGTGCCCCAGTGTGTGTGCTCAGCCATTCATTTCACAACCACCATGAGTGGGAACTCCACAACGCCACGCTCCTGTCTCTTTTTCAACAATGAGGCTTACACAGTGGGCCCTCTGCAATTGTGACCAGCCACAAGGTTCCCCTCTTCTGCTCCAGTGGCAGTCTCAGACCTAGCTGTCAGAGCAATGTGCTCCTCCTCTGAATATCAGGCCTCCAATATGACTTCCCTCCCATCCTGCTCCTCTCTTAGTTCTTACACAAGATGTGCCATAATCTTATCCTCATAGCTTCCTATTGATTAATGGACTTCTTTAACCTCTCCACCTATCCTCTGATCCATCTTCCCTCTCATCCAGATCTTACAAAAGTGCAAGCAGAGATCCTAAATCTCAGTCCACACCCACATCACCTTATGATACGGTATTTGGATGGGGGCTCAGACATAGATAACACATGCTCCAAACTCATGCGCAATGTTCTCAGACAGTAGATGACTATCTATCAGAGCATATTATCAAGCCAAGCATAGCTGTCCAACTAGCACCACCCTTTGGAGTCTGTCCATTCCTACTGTCCTTGACTGCATTCTCCACCTTTGGCAATCTGCCTTGCCCACTCATCCATCCGAGTCCACCTTGCTACACCTAATGCCTTCCTCCCACCTATGAATGGCTTCTCAACCTCTAGCCATCTAATCACTATGCTATTCCTTTGTGGTCTTCTCAACATCCATAACCCCAGTCCACTAACCCACTCCTCTGTGGGACCATAGCTGTGTCCTCTTTGCTCACCAAAGCACCCTTTGAGGCTCTAGCAATCTTTTCTCTTGTTAATTTATCCATGAAGATGATCTTGTTGGTAGCCATCACCTCAGCTTGTTGAGTCAGCAGCCTGGTGGCTATGATGGCCAACTTGCTGTTTACTGTATTCCACAAGCATAAAGTCTTCCTTAGACTCTACCCCATGTTTTTACCCAATGTGGTCTGTCCATTCCACATTAAGCAATCAATTCATCTCCCAACCTTCTATCCCAAACCACACACCTCCCTCAGGCAGGGCATGTGTTTTACATTCCCTTGATGACCACTGCATGTTGTTCTTCTATTTTTACACACCCATACTTTCTGAAGTTCACCTCAGCTCAACTTTTTCTTACCATTGCAGAGAATTGCTAAAGCCAAGCTTTTTCATAACAATGACTCTCTAAATGGAGCTCTCATTACATCACAGAACACTACTCCATTTCCATTTGTTTCTACCACCTGGCATCATGGGCCACTCCACAGAGGGCAAGGCAGCATGTCTGCCCTTCTAGGCAATGTCCCTTGGCAGGACATTTGTAGACTGTCCACATGGTCCTCCATCCACACATTCACCGTTTACTATGTCATTGCACCAGCAGGTGGCAGTCCTACACACTTGCACTTTCCATGAGCCCTTTTCTCCCTCTGTCACACTGAATATTGCTCACTTTGCTATCCAGAGATGGAATTCATATAAGGACCAGCACTTGAAGAAGAAATGACAGTTAGTTACTATAACTGGAGGGTCTTCATGATGTGCGGTACCTACATGCATGTGGGCCATCCCATCTGCTATAGGCTATGTGTCTGTCAGTAAGAGGGACTTTGAAGAACATGAGGCCACACCTAAGACTTCAGATGCATCATGTGGCTTAAGCATGATACATACCTGGATTGACACACATTAGTACAGGGGTCAGCAACCTTTGACAACCTCTGTGCTGGTACTTCCTCCCTGACTCTCAGCTGGTGCCAGTGGCCCCCTCTGCTGAAAAAAATGTGGCAGCTGGAGTGGGGCCCTTCCCAGGCATGCCACAGAAAGAAGTCGCCAGAGTGGCTCATCTTGGTGGTGTTCCTGGGGACAGGGGTCCCTGGGCATGCCACCTAAAGAAACAGCTCCTTTCAGGGGTTCCTAGGCATGCTGCAGAAAGAAGCTGCCTGGAGTGGCTCCTTTGGGGAGCATCACACTATAGAGAGAAGACACTCCAAGCAGTTTTTTTTTCTGTGTCACATGCAGGCATAGGCATGGGGGGGGGAGCCTGTGTGTCCCAGCTGCACCTGAAGGAAGCCACCCAGAGTGGCTTTCAGTGGCGTGAGTGCAGGAACAGTGCCGGGGATTGTGGCGCCCCCCTGCAGCAGAGCGATGCCGGCGCATCTGAGTGACATCATCAGGGGAGTGCAATGGCGCTGTCCCCTGTTGGCTCCCCTCAAATGCTGGTGCCCCACTGCAGCGCAGGGGCTGCTTACCGCCTAGTGGCAACCCTGCGTGAGTGGCAATTTGCGTGGTACCGCAGAGGGTGCTGCATGCCGCGCTGAATGGGCTTGGGTGCTACTGTTGGCACACATGCTGGGGATTGCCTGCCCCTGCGCTACAAGAAACAAGTTCTGGCTATGGTGCATAGCACACATGTATACCCAGGTATGGAATCTAGATAAGGACCACACATCTTGAAGAACTTCCAGTTACAGTAAGTAATCTCCTTTTAGTTGGATTGAATTCAAAACACCTACATAGGTAAATGTGGACATACGGATGTATGTGCATACAGATAAATATTTGTGTGTGTTTGTGTGTACCTAGTATATAGTATCACAAATGTATGTCTAGTATATGCAGGGAGTAGCATCACCTTTCACTGTGTTGCAAGGGTTAACTAACTTAGTTGTAATATTATAGAAGTTCTCCAATTAAGCAAAAGTCTTGGGATAGCCAGATTCTCCCAAAACGAAGCCAAGCAAGAAAAAACAAATGATCTAGTGATGGCACCAAAGAGGGTATGCATCCAACTTCCCCTTGCACTTGTTGCCTCATTACTCTGTGTTCCCTGCTGGTACTCTGTAAGGAGGAAGTTCCAAAGGAGCAGCAGTGTTAGTCTAGTTCAGTAAAATGAACAAGGAGTCCTGTGGCACTTAACGACTAAATGATTTATTTATTGCGTCTGACAAAGTGGGATTTTCTCCTGGGAACGCTCATGCAATAAATAAATTTGTTAGTCTTTAAGTGCCACAGGACTCCTTGTTTGTAAGGAGAAAGGAAACAGTTTTGGCTGCAAGCGATGTTCATTATAATATGCTGCTTAACAGAAATAATAAAAGTTCGTAAAAAATCAAATTTCATAATAATCCGTGCATCTCCAGAATGGGTTAGCAGTTGCCATTGTAGCTGCTGCTAACCCACCAGATTTAGAATGACTAAATTGTAATAGGAGCCATCTAGCTGTGTGAATACTCTCTGACTGCTTCACTTACATGTTTTAACATCAACGCCTGTGGAAGAGCATGGCCAAATGTTCACAGCACAGAACCCATAAGCCTCCCTTCACTGAGGAAGGAACTGTGCAGTGCTGGAAGAAAGACCCGCTAGGAGAGGATCATGGGTTCTTTTGGACTTGGGGTGAGTAATGGCAACACACTCAGCTGCTATGCTTTGACACACTTTCATATTGTGCCACAGTTGTTTTAGGGAGCACAGATAAAGATTTGAAATGTGGTTGAGGCACCCAGCTCACTTTCAAAGGTGATTTTAGGTGCTTTGAGTAGATTTTCAAAGGTATTTAGATGTCGAAAGACAGAGAAGCACTTACTCGTTTTAGGGAGGTAAGCACTTGGGGTGCTTTTGAAAATCCCTACCTGCAGTTTAGATTCCTAAATATCTTTAAAAATCTGACCCTTATACAGTGAGACTTAGAATCCTACATCACTGAAGTTCTTTTGGAAATGTTATTTTAGTTCTTGCAGTGTTCTCAGGCCATGAGATATAATGAAGAAGGTCAAGTCATGGCTATTGGAGGACCACTTAAATGGCATCTTATCATCACATCAGTTTAATGTTTTTGGATTTTTTCCTGCTCATGTCATGCATCTTTTGCTTTGTATATTGTCTCAGCCTTTATGGTCCCAGTGGCTTTACTGTATTTTTTTTTATGTGCCACAGAATCTTTTCCAGCCTTTGCCTCCCTTCTGTTGCAAAATCAGTGTATCTAAGGCCTTTCCTAACTGCCTCAGCTATAAATAAAATACAAATCTGCTGGGCTTCAGGACCCTTGCTTGTGCCATATTGATCTTATCCGTATTGGTGAGTGTGACATTTTACATGTGAAATGAAACTCCAGTTGTGGTCACTGAAGGTTAGACCTGGCTAATCTGATAATTGACCTCACATGACAAGGAGACACTTGCTTAAATGTTTGGATGTTTATTAGTCCAATCCACACTTGAACACACCTTTTAAATTTGTATTGGTTAATGATCTGCCTTAAAGTTACACAAAAGGATCAGTCAACACAAGTTCTGGCTCTGTACAGTAATGTGCATTACCAGATTCACCTCTTGGTCTGCTCTTTGTGGTGACATCCACATTTAACAAAATTAAGCTTATGGTTTTCCCAGTGGGACTACTGGGAAGTGCTCTTTTGGCCTTTAATGCTGATGTAGTAATTCAGTTATTTCTTGGCCTCTTAAAAGGTCCCCAACTAGCATGTAGACAAGTTCCAAAGTGGTAGCTGTGTTAGTCTAGTTCAGTAAAACAAACAAGGAGTCCTGTGGCACTTTTAGTGACTAACAAATGTATTTATCACATGAGCTTTCATGGGAAAACATCCCACTTTGTCAGATGCTTTGAAGTGGAGCTAGTTAGAATGGAGTGTTTTCCCATTAGGAGTTTGACCTGTTCTTTCTAATGTTTACTTTCTAAGATGGTTGCTTTTCTGCCATTGAAGGAGAATATGTTTTACCTTCTGTCTATTGCACTGACAGGGCAGGGTAAAGTGGGAGCTCTAAGAAGAAATCTTTTTTTACTTTCTGGTGTATGTATGAGCTGTGAGAAAATAGCCAAACTCTTTGCTCCTTCTCATGTTTCTCCTAAAAGAAACTGAGACAACCATGCAGAGCCGACAGCTGCCATTCCACCATATAGGAGTTGAAGCATCTGCACTGGTTATGATGGGGCCACCTTGTTTCTGCATCTGTCCAGAGCTGATGCAGTGCCTTTGTGGGCACAAAACATAGCAGGAGAAGTTTCCTGATTTTCTGATGGATTGTGACTGCAGCACATCATTTTCATCAGGCAGTGCCGGAACTGATTGGGGAAAATGCATACATACAGTTAATTGGAGAAAGTGCATTACATTAAAATACCAGATAAAAGAAGGCAGACATTTAAACATATTTCCCCTGGGTCCTTTTATTCTAAACTACTACACTGGGTTTTGCTTCACACAGTTGCTGTAACTGGTGAGTTGGTGGGGGTTCTGGGAGATACAGCCTTGACTCTTTTGGCACAGATACATAAGAATTGCCATACTGGCTCAGACCATTAGCCCATTTAACCCAGTGTCCTCTCTGTGATGTTGGCCAGTACAAGAGTTTCAGAGGCAGTGTGCAGAATAGAGCAATTCTGGAGAGATCCACCTCTATTTTCCTCTGCTAGATTCAGAAATTTAGGACTACCTTGAATATGGGCTTGCGTGTCCCTGAACATCTTGGCTAATAGCCTTTGATGGATCTATCTTCCATGCATTTCTTTAGTTCTTGGTTTAACCCAGTTGTACTTTCTTAGCTATCACAGCATCCTGTGTCAATGAGTTCCACAAGTTAATTATGCACTGCGTGGAAAAATCCTTCCTCTTGTTTGTATTTTACTTGCTGCCTATTACTTTTATTGGGTGACACCTAGTTTTTTTAATTGTGGGAAAGGTAAATAATATTTCTCTATTTACTTTTTCCACAACATTTGTGATTTTATAATATGCACTACATTGTAGTAACTAGGATTGTGTGGACAATACCTAGCTCAGCATGGGCTGCAAATAATAATCTTAGGGTCATATTGTTTAGTGCCTGACATTGCTTTTTGCAGATTGAACGTCTTTTTTGTTTCCTGTGCAAGCTCTGTCAGGTAGTTCATAGTCCCAAATTAAGTTAATTACCCCTACAAAATTCCAGGTGTGTAAAAGGATCTTTCATTATGGCCAGGTTGAAAATCAAGCTCCATCTCTAATTTATTTTTAAGTCTGGCTTGTTGTAAAGATGCAGTCAGTGGGTCTGGGACTTGATAAGAATACAGATGGGATAGATAGGCTGTGCTACATTAGCATTCCCCATAACTGCTATTCCAGTTCATTCCTACAAGTCCCTAACTTGGTGAAGTCTTATTTTCAGTTGTTTGCTAATCTTGGTTTTCTCTCACCTGTTTGTTCATGAAGATGTAGATAACTGGATTGTAAACTGTGGCTGTTTTGGAGAAGTATGATGGCAGTGATGCTAGAGCAGGCTGGATGGGGATGCCTTTGTTTGTAGTGACCACCATGGCAAAGGTGGCATAGGGCAGCCAGCAGATTAGAAAGGCCATCACCATAGCAATCACCATTCGTGTCACCTCCCTCTCGGCTCGCTGTGTCCTTTCAGAGTCTTTTTGTTGTGTCGCAACCTATAGGAAATGTAAGAGGAACAGCCTGATATTTAGTATGTCACTGCCCTTTTATTTCGAGTAAATAATGATAAAATGGCCTAGACTGGGGGGGAGGGGAAGCTGCTGGACAAGTAGGCATGTGTGGCACACTTGGTTAGCTATATAATTCAGTGGCCAGTTTTTAAGTGGTGAGATAAACATCACACAAAAAGCCTCAAAAAATTGCACAGAAAACCTGTCTCTGCAATGGTGTCAGTAGTGCATGACTGGATTGTCTTCATACTTACAGCTCGCAATGTCACCAACACATTTGTATAGGAGAAGAGGATCAGACTGAGAGGAATAACGAAACAGGTAACAAATAAAGTCATGATGTAGCTGTTGTTGTTGCTACCTCCAGTATACCAGTTGGGACCGCAGGAGGTTCTCAGACCTAGAACAATGAGATTATAACCCTGAAGCATGATCGGGGCATCAGCAGATACTATTGACTGTTCTTGGTGAATTGTCCCTGTTTTCCTGAAGCAGATCTCAAAATCCCAGCCAGATCACATGAACACTGTCATCAGTCACAGTTTCCAGCTGGCAATGCCTCCAGTAGTAATTTACAAACAAACCACAGTGAATTGTAATCATAAAATTACAGGAAACTTCTAAACAAACAAGTTTTTAATAAGCTTGTTCTGAGCTTCAACTATTTTGTTGGGCTAGCCAAGATGCAGTGAGTGTAATCAGTGACAGCAGCACTGTTCTTCTGTCCATCTGATGGTCTGTTAAGCATATGCATAGTAAGAAAATAGGTGCATTGCAGTTTATTGTAATAAGCACCTAACTTTTTTAAAAAAGTATAAACTGACTGGCAGTCCTGATGTTAATGAGAAAATAAGGAGTGTTAGCACTTGGGGAACATGGTCAGATACAATAGTGGAATCTTGGTGGTCTCTCCCAAGCCAAGTATGTCATACTTAAAAAAAAAAAAAGAGCCCACTAATAACCGAAGAAAAACCTATCCATAAAGACATTTCTGAAGCTGCAGCTGGAATGCTTCATTAAAGAATGTGACACTCATACCTTCTGGCACGTAGCTGCTCCAGCCTAGCATTGGGGGGGTCGTCCAGAGAAGTGACCAAATCCAAGTGAATGCACAACCCAGCACTGCATGTTTGTGTTGAAATCGGAAATCTCCCCTGGGTTTGCAGATGACGATATACCTTTCAAAGGCCAGGATTGCCAAGGACCAAAGCCCCACAATACCTGAGAGAGACTGCCAGTGGTTAGTATGTTTGGAATATGATTTCAAATTGCTGTGCTATTAAATGATCTAGCCGCTTTCTGTTTCATTGCTAGACCTGAAGTGCCAGGTTTTCCTGAGTTGTACTACTTTGCCCAGGTGAGGAGAGTCCCACAGATTAAGCTGTATTCCGATCAAAGCTGTTTTACCAGCCAAACCATCAAGGAAAATAGCTTTCAGAATATCCTGTTTTGATCAATCTTCTTACTTATTTTATGATTGCACCCAGGAGCCCAGGGGTTTTTTGTTTGTTAAACTTTATATTAGCCAACCTGGGGCTGTGTGATACATTTTATTTCCTAAGACATACCGTTGCAGTTTTACAGGGCAGTCTCAGGCTTCTCAGTGGAGTTCAGCCAAGATGCCTTACCAGATATCAATCTCACAGATAGTACTCTTTGATTCTCAGATGGGAGTGCCTCAGGCACCTTTTCTGGCTACTGATTGTTCAGAGCAAATGTACATGAGCTTGTTTCTTGGTTTTTGTACAAATGCAGTTACCAAAAGGCTGCCCATTCATGCCATGTGTATGTAACCTAGCAGCAGATGCAGTGATAAGGGATGCAACACAGTGTATGGTGGTATGATATACAAATTTATTTCTTTTCCATTTTGAGTACATCCCAAGCAGAGCCAACTCAAGGGGTTCTGGCACCCCAAGCCAAATTATGATTTGGCGCTCCCCCCATCTCATTCATGGAGGTCGAAATGCATAAATCTCCAACGTCTGCCTGCAGAGGGATTTAAAGTGCACTCTGCCTACATGACTTAAGCTGCAGGTTGACTAACAGTGCCTGAGCTGCTAGGAAGGAGTTGAAGAGGCAGGAGCCAGCCTGATCTTCAGGGGGGCTACTTGTCCCTAAGAACTGTCACCTGAAGCTGTGTCTGTCTCTTGCCTTACAGTAGAGCTGGCTCTGATCCCAAGGCCAAACCTGAGGACTTGCTCAATTAGTGTATTCTTAACTATCCTTCTCTCACAGTCTGTGCCTGTGAGCATGTAGAATGATATTGAATTCAACACTGTGAGTAAAAGAAACCCATCTTTGCTCTATGGTTTGAGAAGAGGCGGGGAGAAATTTGATGGCCAAGGACTGCTAATAAGCCATAGTTAGTACTATAGTCTCTAGTCTTAGACCAGCATTAGATGGTATGAAGTTGTACTGGCCGAAGACAGAAAAGGAGACTAACCAGCTTATTTCTGTAAATATCCTTACCTGTTAAGGAAACCATGAAGCCTTCGAACCCACACATCTTTTTGCCAAGCACAAAGAAGCCATTGATGTTGTTGGAGAAACTGATGGTGCTTCCAAAGAAAGTCACCAGCAGATCAGCCACAGCGAGATTCACCAGGATGTAGTTCAATGGAGATCTGAGTTTCTGGTACTTGATAGAAACAATGATGACCAAGCCATTCACAAAGGAGGCAGAAAACACTACAATGCCCATGAGCACAGCCACAGACATATAGATGCTTCTGGGAGCCAGGTGAGGCCACTGTGGACCATCAAAGGTGCTGGGAGTTCCATGTTGCACGGGAGCCTGAGAAGTGTTTGAAACATGCATTTGTCTTCAAGGGGTGGAAAACATACACCGCCAGCACAAAGCAGGTGACCTACCTGAAAGGACAACAGACCCTCTTTATAAAGCCAGGGGCTTAGGGACCCCAAAGAGGATCTGTAGATTAAAAAGACTTAAGGTATTTTAATACAGAGGTTTTTATAATCAGCTCTTTACTTGTAAGGGGATAGAGTGTCACTTGCAATCAGGTGGGTGAAAGCTACATCATTTAATTGAGTAGGTTTTGATTGTGCTTTTTTCAGTAATATAGTTAAATGGCTGGAGACACATTTTGATAAACGTAGCCTCTTTAGAACCAAATCCCCAGCAATGTTGTTGTTGAGTTCCTGGAACAGAAATAATCATAATCTCTTGTGTATTTTTGATGATTTTTGTATTTAAGTTTCATTTCATTCAGTCAGTGTTTGGGCACTGAGCATAGGGCTTGAAATTGCATGGATTCTGCTATTATTATTATTACTTGGTATGACACTAGCACCTTCGTGTCAAGTCCCCCTTGGCTGGGTTTAGTACAGGGATGTCACAAAGAAGGACCAGCCTCAATGTGTCAGCAATCTACATAACAGACTATAGACAACAGCTGGATAAAACCACAGCTGTGGGGAAGCACTAGAAAGCAGTGAGATGATACCAATCAGCCTGAAGGGTCCCTTTGTAGGTACAGAGGGCAGAATGGTCCTGGCTGTTGTAAAGCTGTGTATAAACATGCCTTCTTTGAGCGCTGCTCGGATGCATTCAGTAATAGGTGTCTCCATGCCGGAGTGGTCGGAAAAATCTGTCCTAGCCTGTCAGGAAAGGGTAGGTGGCCACCGCCCCCCACACCACCCAGTGGCTATATATATGGCTGCCTTCCGACCCCTTTCCAGTTTCATTTCTTCCACCTTGTGTGTCAGATCTGGAACATCCACTCCTTGCGAAAGCAAGCAGCCTATCTGTTTTCTATGAGCTTTTCGCCCGACTGGGAGCACCTTTTCGTGGATGTAATGCCACCACAGGAATCCTTGACTTTCAGGCTGGAACATCGTAGATCGTCCATCATGCCAGGGTTTAAACCTTGCTCCAAGTGAGGAAAGGCCTTCCCCCTGGACGATCCCCACAGGAAGTACCTCCAGTGCCTAGGCAAAGACCACCTGGTCTTAGCCTGTTCCCTCTGCATGTCCTTTAAACCTTGGACAATCAAGGAGAAAGAACAAAGGCGCCATGCCCTAGCCTCTGAACAGGCTCAGCACTCTCCACCCAAGGCTTCGGGTTCCCACCCAGAGCTGAGGCCTGGCTCAGCACTGGAGCCGGCCCAGCACCATGCTGTCAGGAGGGGCGTCACTGGTGCTGGGCACCCGAGACATGTGACCTGAATCCCGGCACCGGTGCCCCGGATCTGGTGGGGACACCCCTCTCCTGGTCTCCAGCCCAATCGGGCTCGAGATCTGGGGCCCAGCTGCTGGCAGCTGCGGCGGCCTCATCCCCATCTGGGGATCCGGGGCTTGGCCACCCACAGCCGTGGTGGCCCCATCCCCAGCCGGGGATCTGGGGCCCAGCCGGCTGCGGTGGCCCTGTCTTCAGCCGGGGTATCTAGGGTGTGGCTGGCTGCGGCAGCCCCGTCCCTGGCCGGGGATGCGGGACCCAGCCACCCGCGGCTGCTTCTGGCCCTGTACCTGGCCGGGGATGTGGGGCCTAGCCGCCTGCAGTGGCGCGGCGGCTTCCGGCCCTGTCCTTGGCCAGGGGACAGGGCCTTCAGACTGGGGGCAGGACCTGCAGGCCAGAGGCAGGGCCTGGGCCCGTGCCTGTGCCCCAGGTCCCTCCCCGGGGCAACGATGCCCCTGGCTGTTGGTGGCCATCGAAGAACGACCTCAGTACTGACCCCGGTACCTTGGCACCGGTTGAGGTTGCCCCTGGTGCCACAGTCCCAGCACAGCCCGGCACCGATCACAGTCACTTCCAGCACTGCAGGCTTGTCATAGCCCAGTACCATCGGTGCAAGGCTCACCCTGCCACTGACCACAGTCACCTCCAGCACTGCAGGCTCGTCATAGCCCGGTACCGTCGGTGCAGGGCCTGTCTCAACCAGGCAACCCTCTCTCCCTGGTTAAGGACTTACCTTGGGCTCATTTGGGGTTGTGACCTGGGCCTCCTGGGGTAACCACCTGAATATGCAAAGGTCAGGGCAAACTGCAAAAAGGAGAGCAGATTCTCCTAGCACTGTTGGGTTACCTGGAGATAAACTCCCCCAACCAGTCACAAACAATGCTTCTGATCCCCCACAATGGATATCAAGAAGCCACCATATAGTATAGCCAGCTCCCTTTACTGCATTCCAGTCACCGGTCCCCAGTACAGGCACTAGGTCTGTTAAAGAAATAGGTTCTTCTGACCCCAAGGGGTCAGCCACATTACACAGAACAATATAGGCTTGAATCTTAACCAAAATAACATGCTGCCAGCCAGTCCTTTAGTAACTACATCTAAAGGTTTAATATAAAAAAAAAAAAAAGAAACAAAATGAGAGATGATATTGGGTCAAAGTGATTCACATACAAACAAATGATTTAGAGTCCAAAGAAGATAAGTCCTTGTTTCACAGCTTCAGTTGTTAGTAATCCAGTTTATAGGAATACAGACCAAATAATCCAAGGGTAAAGTTTGTTCTAATTCTCCCCCATGAGAATTAGCAGGGTGGTTTCCAGGCCAGTGCTGGCTGGGATCTCAATCCTGCAGCCCAAACTTTCCCTGAGAAGCTTGGACAGGGTCCTGCAGCAAGGCCAAGAATCAGCCAGGGGCTCCTGGGCTGGGCTGAGGCTTGTGCCCGGAAACCACGCTTGGGCGTGTCACCCCTCAGTGGGAGGAAGGGAGGGTCTGCCGACTCAGGTCAGCCCTGCCACTTCTCCCTCCCCTCCCTGGAGCCTGTGGAGGCTCCGCCACTTCCAGCTGGGGCCTGGCCATTCATGTGGCCAGCCCCAGCCTCCAGCCCGGGCTCCTCCTTGCTGGCCAGCACTGTGGCCTCCTGTACCCTGCTCAGCTCTTTGGCCAGTGAAGAGGGTTGGGGGGGGGGTTGGGTTGGTCAGGCAGCTGGCATGGAAAGCATGGGGGCAGGGAGGGGGGAGAAGGGGGGAGGGGGGAGAAGGGGTCAGGATGGTGGGCTGGGGAGAGCTTGGGGAGGCTGAAAGAGATGGCATGAAGATGGGGAGCTGAGGGGTGAGGTTTAGGAGGGCTGGCATGGGGGCAGGGAGCTTAGGGAGTCAGAATTGGGGCAATTCTTCAGCTTTCTAAACAAGAGGTATGGCAAAGGGTAAGTGCCATTCATACCCTGAAGTCTGAAAATCCTCGAGTGGGAAACAGGGAGTGCATAGTGCCAAAATGTCCCTTCTATAACTAGATAAAGCTGTGGAGGTGAAAAATCTAAAAATCAGTTGTATATTTCCTGAAAGTTAGTGTGGATGTTACTTAAGTGGAGTGACTGAACAGTGAGAATGTTTGAGCATGCTAACCCTGTGCCTTCAAAGAACCTGAAACATGTTTTCTCCAGAATCCTGTAAATTACAGCAATTCATTACAAAACAAACAAGGAGTCTTGTGGTGCTTAAAGACTAACAAATATATTGATTGCATGAGCTTTCATGGGAGAAAACCCCATTTCATCAGATGCTTTGAAGAACAATTCATAGAAATCTTATAGATGTAATGAAGATATCAGATAAGTACTTGTTTTAAATATAGTAACAGCCAAAAGACTGGGAATCAAAGGCAGCCATGAGATTATTCTCTTCATTATGCACCCTAATCTGTCCATCAGAAGAAACCATAATGCATTGAAGTGATGTGGTATTTTGGTAGAGATTTTCTCTTAAATTAAAATGTAGCCCCAAAATGATGGGGCAGGTAAAGATACAAGGGACTGAAAATAGGCTTTTAAGAAATACTGTAGCCTTATCTTAAAGCAGCTAGAAGCCCATTGTTTTGATTTCAGCTGTGTTTAGCACCCTTCTTGTAACAGCATTTTCCTGAAAAGAGATGTCTGGAATCTTTTTGATTTTTAAAATTTCAATAGAATTTACCCCTCTGGGACCATCAAGACATCTTAAATGCTAACAGATTTATTTTTCGCACAAGCCGCCAACCCTTAGAGGGAACATTGGATGTAAAGTCTACTCCTCCTCAGCCTTCAAACGTTGGGTTGCAAATAACCAGGCCCTAACCAGCAGGTACATGCTGGACGTGTGGGAATTGGTCACGAAATTTAGACATTTGCTCCCACCAGAGGCCAAAGAGGAGTATGATGCATTCCTGGAGGAGGGAAGAATAATTTCTCAGGATCATCTCCTCGCAGCCTGGGATGCGGTAGATACAGCAGCCTGCACCATGGCGTCAGCTGTGACCATCTGCTGCATAGCAGGCAGTGCTTGACCTGCCCTTCAGGGGTGATGCTTTGTTCCCCCCCCCCCAAGACCCTAACTGTGGTGGGTACCACATTGGACCCTAGAGGACAGGTCAACTATCTCGGCCTCCTTCCATTGGGGCCCTTTCCTCCCCCCACATAAACCATATAGGGTGACAGACCCTCCTCCCACTCGTCTCCCAGATGAACCTGGAGCAGGGACTCAACCCCTCCCCACCACCCCTCAGTTCAATTCCGGGGTGTTTTGGAGCCTTTTCCTCCCTTTCCTCTCCCACAAGGAAGAGAACCTATCCTAATCGACTGCCTGTAATTCCCATAACATCTGGGACATCACCATGACTTCAGTCCACCATCAGAGAGGGTAGCTGATGCCCCTTCCCTCCCGTCTTTTAGTGAGTGAATGGGGAGCTCACTGGGGCCAACCCTGTGCTGATATCATGATCAGGGGTGAGTCAGCCTTTGGCCTTGCCCTCCGGTCTTGGAGAGGCACAGCCAATGTAACCAAGTCCCTCTCAGTTATCAGGACATCCAAACTGCGGCCCA
Source organism: Podocnemis expansa (assembly GCA_007922195.1). Lineage (NCBI taxonomy): Eukaryota > Metazoa > Chordata > Testudines > Podocnemididae > Podocnemis > Podocnemis expansa. Next base: position 26,988,097 of record ML681971.1, read on the forward strand.
GTACCCAGACAGTTCTTAGCCATTGCTACTCCTTGGGCTCTCAGCGGAGAAGGGGAACAAGAAAGCCCCCCCCCCCCAGGTACTTCTCGACCACCAATTCCTTCTGTTCTTGCAAGCATTAAGAGCGGCCTTTTCTAAAGCCGAGGGACGCATCACAAAGTAGATGACTACAGATACTCCCCATATGCGCAGATACATGTGCCCATCCGGATGCGTGGCCCCCCCGCCCACCACCTGTCCTACATCAGGTAGGATCTACTTTTGCACCCAGAATGGGAAGGGACGCCTTGGACACCTCCCCACCCTAACAAACCAGTCGGTACGCCTGGTTAAGTTGGTCCTGGTGGGTCCTCAGCCATCTTTACGGTATGGAAAACCCGTCTACCACCCCACCTGTTAGGTGGGAATACAATACTTGGTACTCTTTACTGCACGGGGTTCTATGCCTGAGCGGAGGCCAAGGCAGAGTGGTTCAGTCCCTGCCTTGTCCCTCACCCTCCCCAGTGTGGGGGAGAGAAAAAAATTGATGGTAGACAACAGCTTCTTCCCCTTCTTTGGGATGCTCTCATTTCTACCAGGATATCCCCGATTGGGAGTCCTTATCTAGGGCCCACCCTACCAAGGAAGTGGTGGTGAAACCCTCCTTACCTTCCTCTCTCTCTACCCCTAAAGGCTTCTTTATGCCCAACCTGGAATCTGCTAGATCATAGAGCCCATGGGAGAGGAGACAATGCCTCTTCCCCAAACAGGTGAACAGAAGTGGAAGGGAACTCACCTTAGATCTCCCAAACTAACTTCTAGCTAACCATGGCGCTAGCTCATTGACAAGCTTCATGCGCGACACTGGGTTCCGCTCATGGCTGTCACCCTACTGGGGTGTACATATATGACTTACCCTGGGTCACCTTGCTAGCATGATCATTCATATCTGGGCCTGGGGCACTGCTACCTGGGCATCCAGTGAACTTATTATGCCTTCCCTTGCGGGACCTGAGGCCGAAAACCGTTGGGTTACCTCTACATGATACCCTCACCTAAGGCAATTACCAAGGCTGCTGTTCCTTCGCTCACTGAGGGAGCTCAGGTTGACATTAAAAAAAAAAAAAAAAAGAAAAAAAAGGGAAGAAGAAGACGACGACCCATTTTCCGATCTGCACGGAAACTTGGAGGTCTGTTCCCCCCATGTGGGATGTTGTCTTGGGAAAGATCACATGATAGGGATAAGCCACCCTTGTCAGATTTTCTAGATTTTAGGGTACACCTGCAGAACCATGGATGACACTCTGGGAGTATCATACTTCCCAGGTGGTCTGGGAGGAGGCCATTCACTCCTCCTATAACCCATATCTTTTGGAACTGTAGTCCTCTCCTAATGAGTCCTTAACTGTGCACACCTAGATGCAGCATAGTTGGGGCAGATATCATTCCTGGCAGTGCCCCTGGGCACACAAGGGTTTAGATCATTATATTCTAACCCCATAAGCCCTCCGATCATCTCGACTAAGTGGCCAATCGGTGGCATTGCATTCCGCTACCTTCACTTTTCCCCATCCTCCTCCCCTCCCCCCCATTGTCCAGGCAGTCCTCATGGTGTCAGAATCCTGAGGTGGAATATACGGGGCAAGAGCAGGAGCCTTTTCCATGAGTTTTCATGTATACCAAGGTATTTATAGATACCAAGGTCAACAGCACTTCCTAGGCAACGTGCTGCCTCATAGGTGCTTAGTGATCCGAAATGCCCCTTCCCATTGGTAACCCTCCGGGTTCATACACTGTACACAGCTGGAGCTTGCACTGCACGCTACTAGCCCAGGGACATCTTGACTGATATGGCATGTGCTGCTCATCGCACCACCCCTGGCTTTCTTTCTCATTTAACCAGCACGAAGTGTCTTCCTTAGACCCTTCTCAACTGAGCTCAGTAGTGCTTGTTCCCTTATGCTTGCTGGGTACTTCAAATTCTTACACTCTTTGGGCATGTGCCTTTGGGCCTCAACGCGGTCAGTTCAAGGGATACCGTCCATCCCTTTTCTTGTTATCTGCGTAGGCCACAGCCATCATGCTAGCCCCGTACTCTTTGGCTTCCTGCGCTTTCTCTCATAGGTTCACGCTGGAGCGTCCTATGGCCAGACATTTACCCTCTGGCCCTCATACCTTAAGCTATACCTTCCAGTAGAGCAACCAAACACATCTTCTCCACCTTAGACATGTTGCGCTGATTCAACTCTGGTTTAAGGTGACATTAGTCTCTTCAGCCCGCCTACGCTCTGCCTCGGCTGATTGGACCTACCCTGCTTTGGGTTTGCCCACAGTTGTCGGTTCTCCACTGCTGGGCCAGGGGCCCAGCTGGCCTCTTGGCTCCTGTTAGAACCTTGTTTGCTGGCCTTTTTCCCATCTGGGGTGTTTTTTGCTGTGCTGAATGTCAATGGAGGTGGCAGACATAATGGCCCCCCCGCCCCCCCCAACGTAGCCCTCTAGACTATGGAGCTCACAGGGAGGAGTGTTAAGTATTGATCTCCCCTGATGGGCCTCAATTTCCTGGGTGAGTTTCTACCTCCCAAGCCTTGTCATCAAGGGGGGGGGGTGAGTTTCTATTCCCCTGAACAGTTTCTCCACAGCCCCGTCACCACGAAGGAGGGCTCATTGTCCAGGGTCCCAGTTTCATCATTGGTCCTGACCTGCACCTCATTTCCAATTGGCTATTTTATACTCTGGCCATGCAGTACACTATTTAAGCCCCTGCCTTGGTTGGCTTGAGTGTTCTCCCACCCTCGAACGTTAAAGGGTACGTCACGAACTGGTCGGACTGATCCCCCGATGGAGACAGGGAGCTCCCGCCCACGAGACCATTGGGTGTACTCGAATTGCTGGCCGAACGATTAAGTACTGGGATGCTGCAGCTGGTCTGCCTCCTCGCTTTGGGTTCCACTACAGTGGTAGGACAGGTATTATAAACTGATACAGTTATTCTACCTCTCTTGATTTGTTTCTTTCTTCTTTTCTTTATAATACCATTTATGCATTGTTTATAAGTGTAGGTTTTTTTCCATTTAGGCATTGTTTATAAGTATAGCTTTTTCCCATTTACGCATTGTTTATAAGTGTGGTTTTTGTTTGTACCTTGTATAGTCCTTTTACTACATAGCTGTTTATTATTCCACTTGTATCTTGCATAATCTTTTTCACTGTATAGCTGTTTATCCTCCCCCCCCCCCCCATAGGCATTTTTGTTGCTATTTCGTTGTATGCCTTTATAAGACTATAAAATTTTTTCCACTGGAAATTGGTGTCCATCTCCTTGGTGAGTGTCGCCGGTCCATCGCAGTTACATCGCGAACCTGGGGTTCAATACTGAAGACAGAAGAGCCAACTCCACCTGCCATCCATCAGCATGGCTAGTAGTCACCTATTACTGAATGCATCCGAGCAGCGCTCAAAGAAGAACAGTGGGTTACTCACCAGTAACCGTCCTTCTTCGAGATGGGCTGCTCAGATCCATTCAGGTCCCACTCCTCCATCCCCGCATCTGGAGTTGGCGACTCTGAGGAACGGTCAAGAGGCAGCCGTATATATAGCCACTGGGTGGCGTGGGGGGGCGGTGGCCGCCTACCCTCTCCTGACAGGCTAGGACAAAAGTTTTCTAACCAATGTGGTGCTCCGGCATGGAGACACCTATTACTGAATGGTTGGTTCTAATGAGACAATGGAGTTTGTTTAAAGGGCTTGCCAGAAAATACAGCCTTGTTTACTGTATACCAGTGGCATTTTGTTAGGTATGGCTGTCTCACACTGGTGGCTTTGCATGAAGCGCACAGTCATTAAGAAAGTCAGTGTTTCCTAAAGAACACATCATCTTTGAGTATATTGACCTGCAATGGGCCCCAAATAGGCTGCTCTGGCTTCTGGCTCAGAGAGGAATTAAGCGCAACTGCACTGCCACAGGATCATTGTGATTCCAAAGGGGCTGGGCCATGGACTCTCCATGACTTACTTGCCACCCCATCCCACAGTCATAGGCCATGCGTGCATTTGGGGATTGATGCCAGGAAACACTAAGATGTCCTAACAATGGGGTCAGTTTTTTAAAGGGACTCCGGTAGAAAGAAACCATTTGGGTTCTTCTCTGACTCAAATGTCAGACAGAGAGAGCAGTTTATGTCCTCAGAAGAACAGCCAAAAGTGTAAACCAGGGAAGGGCTGGTTTGATAACAAGATAGCTGGGCACACAAGGCTGTCCTCTGTAGTGTGTGCTGTTGCTTTTACACACCCTCCTTTTGTGTTTTTTTACAGGTTTCTTGAGAACAAAGTCTGTTTCAACTGACAGGTTTGTGTCTAATCAAAAAACCTTTTATTTGAAAGTGCAGTGTTCTGAACTTTGTGAGATGAGTATTAATAAAACAATTACTGGTATGTGAAATTCCAGTCAGAGGGAGCAAGACCAAAGCTGTCTACTTACTCGTATAACCCCATAGACATGAAGGGCAGAAGGGGACCACCCTGTTCTTTTAGTCTGACTGCCTGTATATTGCAGGCCACAAAGCCTCACCAGCTCCTGTAATAGACCCCCCCCCCTTTACCCCCTGCAGAGTTACTGATGTTCTCAAGTGCCTGCCAGGAAATAGGGTCTTGCTGACTGTGTATTTGTCTTTTGAGTAGTTAATACCAGTGCAGGGATAAGATTACAGGGAAAGCTAAGTGAGGTTGGCCTAAAGCAAGCAGAATCAGTTTTGCTATTCAGAAACATGGATAGTCAAACACACTAACCCTTTCAGATGGTGGACTTAGAGCTCAAACTTGGGGACCCCATTAGGTTGCTAAATGGGCACTAGCCCCGTGTGCAAATAGAGATGTCTGTTTCTTTTGTGCTCACCCCTGTAGTATCTGAGCATCTCACAACCATTAATGATTTTAGCCTCCCAACATTCCAGTAAAGAAAAGAACAAGTGTCTCCATTTTACAGGGGGAGGAGATGACTGAGATACTTCTTATGTCTGGGTGGACAAACCTTTTTGGCGCAAAGGACACAGCTGCACTAGAAAGTGTGTGGTGGGAGACCCATGACTTGGGAAGGGGGGGGGGGGGAGGAGGAAGTGACGACCATACTCTGGTGGTGTTGGGCCTAGGGGGACAGGGGAGCAAGTGCTGCACTCCAGCCAGGTTGCTGGTGGAATGGGTAGGGTTGGGATGGAAGGGTTTTATAAAGAGCTCTTGTGGCCATGTGACCTATAAATTTGTTCACTCCTGGCTTAAGTGATGTTGCAAATGTCACACAGGAATGATTGTGACAGAATCAGGAATCCAATCTAAGCCTGCTAAGTCACAGACCAGGGCCTTAATAAAACCATATTTCTTCTCTTTGTAAATGATGTTAGCCCCATGTACCTCTTACATACCATATTTGATGTTACAGTATTATTCCCAGTGTAATTTGCCTCACAGACATCTTTGTGTAATGTAACATTCTCTCAATTTAAAATTAGTTCCAAAGGGACACCTGTGTTAGTCTAGTAAAGCAACAAAAAAAGGGGGGGGGGGCAGCAAGGGGTCTTGTGGTACATAAAGACTAACAGATTTATCGCATGAGCTTTCAGGGGAGAAAATCTCACTTCATCATCTGAGCTCATGCGATAAATAAATCTGTTAGTCTTAAGTACCACAAGACTCCTTGCTTTTTTTTCTCAATTTAAATAGTAGTGCTTCTGTGTGCACTGGTGCTCTTTGCACATTTTAAAAATTGCTTGCTTATGTGGTGGTCCACAAAAGCTCTCAATGACAATGTAGTGATCCACATAAAGGAAAAGGTTGGGAACTGCTGATCTACAGTGTATAGTTTCCTTTGGAGACCTTTGGTCCCTCCCTGGCTATGTATAACAAACAGCAAGAACAGAACAGGCAATAGGCCAGTTCTGCACCCAAAGCTATTAAATGATGTAAAAGGCTGTTTTGGATGGGTAAAGAATAGGAAACAGCTTAGAACTGATTTGACAAGAAGTGTACATGAACTGCATTATCTGGACTGACATGGGTGCTACAAATTTAGGGATCTGTTAGTAATCTGACTGAGGTATGATTTATTGTTTAAACCTGCTGAGGGACAAAAAAAAACACAGAAAGCAGCATACACACTAAATGCCACTGAAGGGCAGGTTTTCCAAAGTACCTAAGGTGCACAGTCTACATTGCTCTTGAATGGGATTTGCCCTCTTAAGTCTGTTGGGTACTGTGAAAAACATCCTCTGTAGTGTTCGTTACTTACTGTCAAAATATAACTGTCCATGAGAAAAAATATAACATTAATAATCCCAATGCTGGACTGTTCACTATTTTTTATCTAGTGTTTGTCTAGTTTAGTTTTAAATATTTCAAGTGATATGGCTTCTCACACTTCACCTCAGAGAATTGAGCAGGTGTTCTTTTTAATGTCAAGTGTAATTTTTTGTTTTTTTTGTTTTTTTTTTTGCCTTTGTCTCCTAGTGATAACTCCCATGGTTGGAAAACCAGTTGCTGCACAGAGTCATAGAAATTCTGTTAATAGTTTTGGAGAAATCCTGTGTTGTGAGATTCCCCCGCCAATGTGCCCCCTTCCTGTTTGGTGCTTCTATTGACTTGCTTCTGCAAAGGTGCTTATAAAAGCCAAATCTGGATGTTCTACTTGCAAATTACTCAGATTCCCCTCCCCTCACCCCCAGCTGGTGTAAATGGGCAGCTTATTTCACTTAACTGCAACTGAGGAGCTGGCAGATGGAGTTTAGACAATGAATGGACTAGATAAGGCATAGAAATTGATGTTAATATTAGCAAAAGTTACACAATCCAAAAAGAAACACTGACTTGCAAACTTGATTTGGTTCCTCCTGGAGCAGTGTCCCCAACTGATCCACTTAAGGTGTGTGCGCCCCGCTGCAGCACCTGGATCAGGAGATTTGTTCAGCGGTGGGGGGGGAGGCCCTGACGCGAGCCAGTGTCGTTTCCCGCCACTGGTGACGTGCCTGCCTCATCCCCCACCTACCCCCCTTCCTCAGTTCCGTTCCTACTGCCTCCGGCTACGGACAGAGTTGCGGTGGCTCCACAATAACTTCACTCAAGCCAATAAAAACCTAGAAAACAAGAAGACTGTTATTAGAAGATAACTAATACACTATAAATCAGATTTAGACAAAGCAGAATGAAAAGAAACTATTTTCCCTCAACACTGAGACCACATCAGACAACACCGGCTGACAAGCGGCTATGCTGAACCCTTCAGGGTTTAAACACTGAGGCGCCTGCAATGAAGCCATGCCAGTGTCAGATGGCCATGACACTTGTATTAGGTGCCTGGGCGAAGCACATTTGGCACACAAGTGCCAACACTGCAGAAATCTCACAAGCCATTCCAGAAAGGAGAGAGAAAGGAAGCTCAAACTCCTCCTTCTTGAAGGATCGCTTCATCCCGCTTCGGACCCCGGCGTCTCTCCTCAGCTTTCTGAAGGAGCGCGCAAACGCAGCTCCATGGCTTCCTCTCCTATGCCCCCTAAGAAATCAAAGGGCACGGAGAGTAAAAAGCTTTCCCACAAGCCAGTTTTGCCTCCGGCTTCCACTGGCGCGGGTGCGGTGCAGCGCACTGACAAATCAAAGAAGGATCACAGCACCATTTCAAACACCGCGCCTCCTGTCCCGGCACCGCTCACCACCTCGGCAGCAGGCTTGCTCCCAACCACGGCACTGCCACCGCCAGTCATAACAGTGCCTCACGCAGTGGCGCCGAACTTAACAACATGCCCAGCATCTCTGAGTCTGCTGGTGCCGATACCACCACTCCTCCCCGCACCGGCAACGGCCCCTCCCACACCTCAACAGGCTATGCATCGCACTGACAGCTCGGCACCGTCATCCATGCGGCCCCAACTACACTGCCCCGACAAGCAATCTACATTTGGGGCACCCAGAAAACATAGCTCAAAATCCAAGCACCTGCACTCAGTGGAGGACCTACAGGTCCGTTCCTCTCCAGTCTCTCCACTGTTTCAAACTGACTCCTCTGAGGGTGCTGCGTCCCCTCTCTCATGCCTATCAGATCACACTTCTTCATCTGATAGTATAGTCCCTATTCCTTGGGAGGTAACCAACCACTCTGCTACCCAACCCACCGTAGTGACATCTAATAATAATTACACTTGGCCATGTCCTCTATGGATGCTTCCTCCACCGCAAATGCCACCAACGGCCTGGAGTAATGGGCAGTACTTTGCACCCTTTTTTACCATATTGAACAACTACCCAGCGGGGCCGCCTGCACGGCAAATTGGGACAGACCCCATACACCAACCAGACATGCAGACCACTATTAACATGTCACCTACCTCTTCTACTCGATTCCAACATTCTTCAATACATTGAGTTGGACAGTCTGCAACTGATGACCTTAAGTTGTTTCTTGATCTGTTCCAATGGGCAGCTGATAATATGGACATCTCTCTCCAGGAAAATCCTACCACTAAACATAAATTGTACAGGATCCTTCAGTCATCAGCCTCTAACAAACTTGCCATACCCATGGACAATGGCATAATGGAGCCTGCACATACTGATTGGTTAACACCGGCATCTATGGCTCCAGCTAATAAGAGAATAGATAAAAAATATTTCATTGCCCCTAAGGGTAACGAATTCTTATTTTCACACCCCCAGCCGAACTCTCTCGTCATTGGGGCGGCTAATCAAAGATACAGGCAGGTATATTCCAAAAGTAATACAGCCTCCAAGGATGGCAGAAAAATGGACAATCTCGGCAAAAAGTTATATACCTCGGCCGCCTTGCAACTCAGAATAGCTAATTATTCCGCATTATTGTTTAACTATGACCACGAGATATACTCCAAGATTAATGACTTTGCAAACCTTATTCCGGAAGACGAACAAGGGCTTTTTAACACTCTGATTTCTGAAGGATGTTCTTGCAATTAAACTTCCTTACAGGCCTCTCTCGATACAGCCAACGTAGCGGCCAGGACACTCGGGACAATGATTGTAATGAGGCAGTCTTTGGCTACAGGCTGCTGACCTGCCCAAACAGATGCAGGCCACCATCAAGGATCTTCCTTTTGACCACACTAACTTGTTTGCAGAAACAACAAATGACGTGATGCACAATTTGAAAGACTCAAGAGCTACCCTTCGAACCCTTGGTATCTATACGCCAATGGCAACGAAAAAACCTTACAGACACCAACATTCCAACTTCAGATATCCTCAGAACCAACAAAGCAGGAGAGGAGATTATCCCAAAAGTAGACATCGTCAGTCATTCCGTAGAAGACAGCAGAATAAGACATCTCACAACCCTCAATCAACCAACATGAAACAGTTTTGCTATCCAGGTCGAGGGTTTGTACAACCATATCCTCCCACGGAAACATCAACCACCACTAGAACCTCTAACATTCAAAAACAGACTATGTCAATTTTTCCATCAATGGACAAACATAACAGACAAATGGGTACTAGAAATCATCTCAAAAGGATACTCCATCCCCCTACTTTCTTACCCTCCTTCCAAATACCCTTCCCCGTCCCTTTCCAGGGACCCAACTCATGTACAACTCTTGCAACAGGAAGTAGAAAAACTCCTCTATATAGCCACAATAGAGGAGGTCCCAACCCAATATACCAACAAGGGGTTCTATTCAAAATACTTCCTCACACAGAAGAAAGCAGGGGGCTGGAGGCTGATACTAGACCTCAGAAAATTAAGCACACATGTACAGACCAAGATGGTCATGATCACCACTATAATTCTGGCACTACGACAGGGAAATTGGTTGACATTCCTTGACCTGCACGATGCGTACTTTCACATCCCTATCCATCCCGCTCATCGGAAATTTCTAAGGTTCTCATTCCTAAACAAACATTACCAGTACACAGTCCTTCCTTTTGGCCTATGCACAGCACCAAGAGTATTTTCAAAACTCATGGCACCAGTCACCGCCTTTCTTCGCAAGAAGGGCATCTCAATCTTCCCCTACTTGGACGATTTTCTCCTCTCTGCTCCTATTGAACTGGAGGCACAAAGGGCTACTCGATTGACTCTAAATCTCTTCCTATCTCTCGGCCTCAACATAAACTACGAAAAATCCTTTCTTCAACCACGACAGGAGATACAGTTTATAGAAGCTCATATCCATTCTACACTCGCATGCGCATTTCTCCCTTCAGACAGATTCCACAGAATACGCAACTTGATCCTTTCAATCTAGAAATCACCAGTCGTCCCCATCCACACCTGTCAGCAAACCCTAGGACACACGGCAGCCACTATATCTCTAGTCAAAAATGCACAGCTTCGCATGAGACCCTTCCAGCTATGGTTCAAACAAACATTCCAGGGGACAACATCCCTGATCCAAATGCCTTTCTGTTCCACAAATTATAAAGCACTCTCTATCATGGTGGACAGAACACAACAACCTTTTATAGGGGGTCCCCTTTATCCCACTCAGTTCACACATAATAACCACGGATGCATCCCTCACTGGCTGGGGAGTGCACCTTCAATGTCACATGGTCCAGGGACTCTGGTCCCTGGCAGAGCGAGGTCTCCACATAAACATACTGGAGTTAAGAGCCGTGCACTACGCCTGTCAACATTTTTTGTCAATTATAACAGGGAAGAGCATCACGATATGCACCGACAACATTACCTCCATGTATTATATCAACTGCTAGGGTGGCACCAGATGACAAGCACTATGCCTAAAGGCCATGATACTCTGGGACTGGTGCATACTCCATGCCATCGAGCTAACGACAGTCTATCTACCCGGCAAGGACAATATACTCGCAGACGCTCTCAGTTGAGCAAACATGAACCAGCACGAGTGGGAGATAGACACCACCATATTACAAGACATTTTCAGGTCATGGGGAACCCCCACTCTCGACTTATTTGCCAACCGCCACAACAAGAAGTACACGCATTATTGTTCATGTGGAGGCATGGGCCAGGGCTCCACCAGCGACGCCCTTCTCATCAGCTGGAGCAAAACACTATTGTATGCCTTCCCTTCCATACCAATGCTTCCTCGCACATTGCGCAAGATCAGAAATGACAAGGCAACTGTAATACTGACAGGACCATCATGGCCTGGACAGACATGGTACCCGCAACTTCTCAGAATGCCCAGGGCACCTCCAATTACACTGCCTCTCACACCAACACTCCTATAACAAAACAACAGCAAGATACTTCACACTTTCCTGGACAGACTACATCTGACAGCATGGAACACGGATGGTTCGATAGTCTAGAAAACCAATGTTCCCAGGAGGTTAAACACATACTAATAAACAGTAGAAAACCAGCTACCAGACTCACTTACCTGTATAAGTGGCGACACTTCTCCTCTTGGTGTATCCAGCATAGCATCCATCCAACCACGGCATCAATCCCCTGCATTCTGCAATATCTGTTACACCTGCAACAAACAAAGATATCAGTCAACACCATTAGAGTTCATTTGGCGGCGATTTCCACAATTTCATGAAAACGTTAACGGTGCCTCGCTATTCACACACAGAATGGTGAAAAGGTTCATAACAGGCCTACAGAACTTACATCCACAGATCCGCGCACCACCAGCTCCATGGGATCTCACATTAGTACTCAAGGCATTAATGAAGCCACCTTTTGAACCGCTAGCGATGGCTTCCCTACTTCACCTATCTATGAAGGTTGCCTTTCTTGTCGTAATCACGTCTGTCAGACGCGTAGGAGAGATTGCAGCTCTTATGGCTTTTCCACCATATACTGTCTTCTACACCAACAAAGTCTCTTTGCGACCACATCCAAAGTTCCTTCCTAAAATTACATCATCCTTCCACCTTAACCAAACTATTCACCTACTGGTGTTCTTCCCAAAACCACACAATACACCACAACAGGCGGCACTCCACACTCTGGATGTAAGAAGGGCCCTGGCATGCTATCTGGAAAGAACTAAACCTTTCAGAAAAACATCTAGGTTGCTCGTATCCACGGCAGAACGATCTCAGGGCCAACCAATTTCTAAGCAGAGATTATGCTGTTGGATTTCTTCCTGTATACGACTGGCTTACAGCAAAAAACAAACTCAACCGCCTGAAACGATTTGAGCCCACTCTACCAGAGCAATGGCATCATCGGTTGCTTTCCATGTAAAGGTTCCTTTACTAGACATATGCAGGGCGGCCACACAGTCCTCAATGGACACTTTCGCTAAACATTATGCATTAGATCAATTTGCCAACATGGACACTGCCGTAGAGTGTGCTGTACTCAGTATGATTCATCCAGAATCCTCCAAAGTACCCGCCTCTTTACGAGACAACTGCTAAGCATTCACCTTAAGTGGAGCAGATGGGGACATTGCTCGAGGAGGAAATGGAGGTTACTCACCTTGGAGCAGTAGGCGAAGTTCCTTGAGATGCATGTCCCCGACATGCTCCACTACCCACCCTCTTCCCCACTACTTCAGAGTAGTCCTACCTCTCTTTGGGACCTCCGCAGTAGAAAAGGAACTGAGGAGGGGGAGTAGGCGGGGGATGAGGCGCGCGTGTCACCAGTGGAGGGAAATGACACTGACTCGTGTCAGCGCCTCCCCCCCCCCACCGCTGAACAAATCTTCTGATCCAGGTGCGGCAGCACGCACACACCTTAAGTGGAGCATGCCAGGGACACGCATCTCGAGGAGCTTCAGCTACTGCCCCAAGGTGAGTAACCTCCATTTCTGTAAAAGCAGAAACTTACATTTCCTACCAAAACACAATTCTCTAATAATATCCATCCTCTCTACAGCAGCCTTCAGATAAGTGTCCCTTTCAAAACTGTACACAGTTTTCACTTGTTAATTAAAACCACATTTTGTGAAAAGGGCTTACCTTTGTTTTTTTCCAGAAGTGTCAGTGTGTACAGGTGGCAAGGAGGCATGGTGGGCTGGCAAGGGACTGTGAAAGGGCAGGGTGTGTGAGACACTCTTTGGATTTATGGGACCATTTATAAAGTATAATAATCCATATGAGAGCTGCCTTGTTGGCTACCTATGAAAAGGTTATAATTTGCTAAGAATATTGTTTAGGTGTAGATGTAATACCTGTGTTAGAAGTTATGAATATGGTTGCTATAGCTGTATTTCAAGTTGTGATTCTGGGAAACTCCCCAGACAGGATGTCTTACTCTACAGCAACTGTCCTGAACCCTAGGTACATACAATGAAGCCACGGAGAAACCCGATGAGTCATCAGGATTTGAAATCATGAAGTCCAAGCAAGTGCCACCTCAACATCCTTTACTGCATTATATTGTGAATGAGAGATAGAAGTTGATTCATATCTGTGCATTTGTAAATTGTACCACAACTTTTCATAGAATCATAGAGTTGGAAGGGACCTCATGAGGTCATCTAGTCCAACCCCCTGCCAAAAAAAGCAGGACCACTCCCACTAAATTATTCCAGCTAGAGTTTTATCCAGCCGGGCCTTAAACATCTCCAAAGAGAGATTCCACTACCTCCCTAGGTAGCCCATTCCAGTGCTTTACCACCCCCCTAGTAAGAAAGTTTTTCCTAATATCCAGCCTCGACCTCCCCAGCTGCAACTTGAAACCATTGCTCCTTGTTCTGTCCTCTGTTACTACTGAGAACAGCCAAGCTCCATCCTCCTTGGAGCATCCCTTCAGGTAGTTGAAGGTTGCTATCAAATCCCCCCTCAGTCTTCATTTCTGCAGGCTAAATAAGCCTAGTTCCTTCAGTCTTTCTTCATAGGTCTTGTGCTCCAGCCCCTTGATCATTTCTGTTGCCCTCTGCTGGACTCTTTCTAATTTGTCCTACTAGGAGCAGCCCTGGCCTGGAAGAAAGATCTGGGGCTTGAGCGATGGGACTCGGGGTGCATGCACTTTAAGTGCCACAGCAGAGCCGGGGCTCTGGCACCAGGACTTAGGGCTCGAGCCCCGTAAGCCCCTCTATGAATTGTTAAGTGTATGAGGATAAGTTAGTATGCGTTTGCCTAGGATGGAAATTTTTTTTAGTCCTAACAAGTTTAGTTCTCTAGTTTATAAATACAGAGTCTTAAGAAAAATATCCTTCCCACACTATGGCAAACTGAAATTAAACACATGTGGCTGACCTTGAGATAAACCCCCTTTTAAAGGTACTGAGCATTTACCATCTCCTGTTACAGTGAACAAGAGTTCCTGAATGCCCAGCATTCTGGAAGAAATCAGGCTGGTTGGGAAGTTGCTGTCAGTAGTCTTTTGAAAGCAAAATCTTCCTGGGACAGTAAGTTTGAAACTTAGCTTGTTAGTTGTAGCTAATTCATCAATGACTGTGCTGATCCACTGTCAATGTGTGTTGGTAGAACTGGCCAAATTGTCCTCCCTCTACTTCAGTGGTTTCCCAACCTTTGGTCCGCAGACCCCTTGGGGGGGGGGGGCTGCAAAATGGCTCCAGGGGCTCCGCAGACAGGCAGGGAGCTGGGGCCAGACGCTGCCAGGATCAGTGGCAACCCCGGCTTCTGGCCAGCAGGGAGCTTCCCCCCAGGCAGGGAGTTTTTAAAACTCCTGCCTCCTGAGCATGCTTAGACCATGCTCAGGAGAGTAGCCTGGGTGGGGGAGGTCAGGTGCAGCAGTTGCAGCCAGGTAAGGGGAGCATGGGATGAGTACCTGGGGAGGGGAAGGGAGGAACCAGGGAGGGGATCGGGGAACAGCAGGGGGGATAGCAAGGAGAAGGGGCAGGCACAGGGAGACTTCCCAGAGTGGCAGGGGCTGCACTGTGCCAGCAGGGGCTGGATCCCCCCAGCAGAGGCTCCCCTGGAGTGGTGGGGACTACATTCTGTTGGCAGGGGCAGGATCCTCCTAGTGGAGGCTCCCCCAGAGTGGTGGGGGGGGCCACATTTTCAGGGGGCCACACTAAGCCTTGCAGGGGCATGGATGCGACACAAAAGGAGGTGTGGGCTCAGATTTTTCCCCCCCTTAACACAGGTCCACAGCCTGGAAAAGGTTGGGAACCACTTCTCTACTTTTCAAATGGCACCTCACAGGACCATAGGACTACAGCACAGTGGAATGAGATAGTGAATACTTCTATTGTCACTGCAGCCCATCTAGAAGGACGGTTACTGGTAAGTAACCCACCATTCTTCTTTGAGCAGTGATCCTGTCTGCTCCACTCTAGGTGTGTGGCCAACCTCGTGCCTCAGATCAGAGAATTCTTAGCAGCCTTGACAGGGGCGACCTGCGCGCGCCAGCAGGGCTTGCTGATTCGTGCCGTAAGTGACGCGCACAGGCACCCCCCCTTCCTTCAGTTCCCTTCTTACTGCTTCGGCGTTCAGATGGAGACACTCGCAGCTCCAACCTTACCCCAACAGCCGTTTTAACAACCATTACCTCCTTGGTCAGTTTCAACAATTGAAAAAGAAGAAAAAGATTTAAAAAAAAAAAAAAAAAAAAAAGAGAAAAAAACAGAAATGCCGACCCCACCAGGGTTTAAACGGTGCAACTCCTGCCAGGACGCTATGCCAGGGTCTGATGGCCATTCCCAGTGCATAAGATGCCTGGGTGAGGGTCACTTAATGCACAAGTGCCCTCATTGTAAAAGACTTACCACGCAGTCCCGCAGAGATACACAAATGAAACTTAAACTGTTCTTGATGGAGGGGTCCCTGAAGCCTGCATCCGACACTGGCTGGCAGCCACAATCTCCTCAGCCGCACAAGCGGCACTCTGCTGCTTCCTCCCCCACGCCATCAAAAAAGGCTAGGGGTGAGCACATCACAGAGGGTGCCTTGGAGACCGTGGCTCCCTCTGGCAGCTCCAGAGGAAGGAAACACTGCCCAACAAGTGCTAGGAATGAGCGCGGGAGTGAAAAGCCAGCCACGGGGAATAAGCTAATGCTGACCCCAGCTGCGGCTATAGACACAGCACAGTTAACGGCATCCGCGGGGCTGCAGACCCCGCTAGTGGTGCCGTTCTTACAGCTGGGGCCGTGCATCAACCCCGCGGCACCATCCCCGGTGGCAGGCACTGTTCAAGTCACAACGCCAAGCGGCATGGCGCTCAGTACGGCACCGCAGCTGGCTCCTGCAGCAAGCACGGCTCCGTTACTGCTGGAGCAGCACCATTCTTGGGCAGGGAACAATCGCCCCTGCAGCAGGGGAAGAGAAAGCAGAAGAGACACCATCTAGATTTAGTGGAGGGAATTCGGTCCTCTTCCTCCCCGATATCCCCGCTATTTAGTGTTCGCTCTTCTGACGAAGATATCCCCTCTTTGACTTTTTTCAGCTGGGGATCTGCCTCGTCAAGATCAAGATCGCTAAGTCCGGAGCCACCTGGTGACAAAGTTTATCCCAGCACTCAGACACAGGCAGCGACCATAGGTGCTACACCATTGCCACACTAGGGCATGCCTTGGCCATATGCATGTCCGTGGTTAGGCTGGGGAAGTTGGCCTCAGATTGGGGTCCCACAAGCTATGCTGCCAATGGTACAGGCTGACGTGGGCAATCAATACTTACCTTTGATGATCCCAGCGCAGCAACAGTTACCACAAGTGACACAACAATCACAGCACTTATTGGGGCAGGATGAGTTGTGTGAAGAGTCTGGTTGTCACTCCAAGTCTGAAGAGGAAAAGCAGTTCCAGGAATTGTTCAAGAGCGTAGCAGACAGCCTGGATATTTCCATACAGGACAAGGGCACAACTCAGCATAAGTTAAAAAAAGATCCTGCAGTCCTTGACCTCGACTAAAGTGGCGCTCCCAATGGACAAGGGGATCATGGAACCCACAAATCAAATATGGCAAATGCCTGCCACAGCCACTCCAACTAATAAGAAGACTAACTAAAAGTACTTCATAATGCCAAAGGGCAATGAATTCTTGTTTACACATCCTCAGCCCAATTTGCTAGTCATAGAGGCGGCAAACCAAAGAGTGAAACAGGACCATTATAAGACAACTCCAGCTGATAAGGAGGATAAAAAGCTGGACCTCCTGGGGAAAAAGGTGTACACCTCAACAACTTTCTTATTGAGGGTAGCAAACTACACTGCAGTGCTAGCCAACTACAGCCATGACATATATACAAAACTGTCAGAACTACTTACCTGTTTACCTGAGGACAGAAAGGACCAATTTAAATCATTAATAAGGGAAAGTCAACTTACCGCGAGAACAGCACTGCAGGCCTCCCTGGATGTAGCGGATGCGGTGGCTCAGTCCATCGGTACAGCCGTCATCATGAGACGAGCATCCTGGCTTCACACGGCCGCGTTGCCAAAGCAAATGCAGGCAACGATACAAGATCTTCCATTTGAGTGGGAGAAGCTGTTTAGAGAGAGAACAAATGAGGTGATGCATACTCTCAAAGATTCCAGGGCGATGCTTCGCACCCTAGGACTATATCTGACAATTTCCAATAGCAGAAGCCAGAGGTTTCAACCTTATAGAAGCAGATACCCCCAGTTTAATTGGGGTGGTGTAGGCGCGCGCAAGCGCGGAGAGTCTCTGGCCCACCGGGCAAGCGCCCCTGGTGGGTCGTTGGGGAGTAATTGTCTCAGGTATCCTGACAGGTCCGTCCCCTCCCTTAGGGACGGGTCGCAGGGAATTGATTCCCACCCCCGGAAGGGGGGGGTTAAAAGTCAGCTGGAGGTTGGGTCAGTCAGTTCACCCAAAGTCCAGGCACATAAGTGGGCGTACAAGCCCTAAGATAGTTGGGGTTATGCAAGGTGGGGGGGTAGAGGTGAGGTGAATGCCTCAGGAGCAACAGGGGAGAGGAGGGGGTAGGACACAGGCCCACCCTACTCCACTGTGTCCCAGCCCAGGGCCCTAATAGCAGCCTGGCCTGTGAATTCGGGGGTCAGCGGGAATCCAGCCGCAACACGCTGACCCCGCTCGGGGTTGTGCAACTCCCCTGGGCTACTACTCCCCTCCTCTACCCCGAGTACCTGGTTGGGTGTAGCGTCCACGTCCTCGGGGTATTCGCTGAGTGGCACCGAGTAGAGGTCCTCCATAGCGTCCACTGTGGGTAGATCTGCAAGTCCCAGGCTGACCTCCATCTCCTCAGGGGGTAGCTCAGGTAGCGTTGCCAGGTCTGAGACACGGGGGGGCTCCCCCGGGGCTGCTCCCTCCTTGGGTTCCGCCTCTGGGGGGGCCAGGGGCAGTTCTTCCAGGTCCCCCCCGGTAAGGTCCGGGGTCCCTGTTCTGGAGTCCGGAGTTGCCCCGACATCGGGGAGGGGTCGCAGCTCCCAGTGGGCCCACTGTCTGTCCTCTGCATGGGGGTGAGGGTCCTCCCATGGGACACCCGCCATGGGAGGTCCCAGCCAACCCTCCCAGCGTGGGGCTGGCGACCGGCGGGTAGTCCTAACCCTCCTCGGCTGCAGCAAGGGCTGGTTCTGAGGAGCCTGGAGGGAGACATCCTTTCCCTCAGATGGCCAGGGCTGAACTGAGCTCGCCGGCTCTGGCTTTATACTTCCTGTCCCGCCCCCTGCCTTCTGGTGTGAGTGGCAGTTCCGCGGCGGCCATCTTGCGGCCTCTGGGGGCGGCCATCTTGCGGCCTCTTTACAGGTGGAGATTGGAAGGCGCTAGACCTCAATCAAGGCACCAGCAGCGTCGAAGGCAAGGCATTCAGCCTGCAACTAACTCTCAACCATCGGGCACCAGACAACAGTTTTGAGGGTTTGGTCGAGGGTTTGCCCAACCACCTCGCTCCAGTGGACACGCTCATCACCAAATCACCACAATTCTTCCTCAACAGACTCCTCTCTTTTTTCCACCGATGGGAGGCTATTATGTCGGACAAGTGGGTTCCCAATACCATCTTGAAGGGATATACCATCCCCTTCCTATCCAGACCCACCCCCCAAACCCCTACCCCGCCCTTCTTCAGGGGCCCATCTCATGAACAACTGTTGGCTCAGGAGATAAACAATCTCCTCAACTTGGAGGTGATAGAAGAAGTTCCGCCTCAGTACCAGAACAAGGGGTTTTACTCCCACTATTTTCTGGCAGAGAAAAAGACAGTGGGGTGGAGGCCTATCCTAGACCTCAGGAGGCTAAACAAGCATGTAGAGACAGAGGTTCAAAATGGAGACGATTCTGAGTATACTCCTGGCATTGGAGAAGGGGGACTGGTTGGCTTCCCTTGACCTGAAGAATGCCTATTTCCAAGTATCAATTCACCCAGCTCACAGGAAATTTCTCAGATTTGTAGGCTTGGGCAAACGCTACCAGTATACCGCAATGCCCTTTCACCTTTGCACCGCACCGAGGGTGTTCTCAAAAATCATGGTGGTTGTTTGTGCCCATCTCTGAACACTGGGAGTGACAATATTTCCTTATCTGGATGATTTTTTGATAAGGGCAGGATCTTTTCCTGAAACCCAACAAGTGGTAAAGACCACCGAGAGAGCCCTCCAGTCATTGGGACTGGCAATAAATTACAAAAAGTCTTCTCTTTGCCCCTCACAGGAGATACTGTTCACAGGGGCAAGAATACATACACCAACGGCACGTGCCTTTCTCCCATGAGAGCGGTACAAGAACATCCTTGATCTAGTCCAAGTAGTCAGATCTTCCCCTGCAGTGCCAGCACACACCTGCATGCAACTACTTGGCCACATGGCAGCCATGACATCCCTGGTGAATCACATCAGGCTACATATGCGATCCTTTCAGCTGTGGTTCGTGAGTGCATTCAAGATAGGTCGTTGACACTTGCACCACATTCTGTCCCCTCCGAGTTCCATAAAGGACTTGTTGGAGTGGTGGACAAAGGAGGAAAACCTGTTGCAGGGTGTTCCTTTTCTGTCACCGGAAATGGACTTGCTCATGACAACAGATGCCTCCCTGACAGGGTGTGGGGTGCCCATTTACTGACGGAAACAGCCCAGGCCAGGTGGTCATCACAGGAGAGATGCATACACATAAATATCCTAGAGCTTCAGGTGGTGCGCAATGCATGCAAACACTTCCTGCTAGTGATTGCAGGGAAAACAGTAAAAGTATGCACAGTCAATATGACCTGTATATATTATATCAATCGCCAAGGGGGGCACGGTTCAAAGCGCTATGCCTTAAGACGATGAAACTATGGGATCTGTGCATACAACACAGGATAGACATTTCTGTGATTTACTTGCTGGGCAGGGACAACACAGTGGCAGATGCATTGAGCAGGACTTTCAAGGTGGCTCACAAGTGGGAGATACGTACAGACGTTATTCAGTGGGTGTTTCAGCTATGGGGACTTCCAGTGATAGACCTGTTTGCCATCCAGGGCAACAGGAAATGTCAAGTTTTTTGCTCCCGAGCAGGGATAGGGGAAGGCTCCAGAGGGGTTGCCTTCCTTATCAACTGGGGCAGGGGTCTACTATATGCATTTCCCCCAATTCCTTTGATTCCCATGTTCCTTTGGAAGATCTGAGACAACAGGGCCACTGTAATAATGCTAGCACCAGCTTGGCCCAGACAGATCTGGTACACCAACCTGCTACAGATGTCAATACGGACTCTAATCACGCTCCCGAAAGTACCAAACCTCCTGACACAAGACGGGGAAAATCCTCCATACTTACCTCAGCAGGTTACACCTCACGGCTTGGTACCTGGGTGGTACAATGACTTAGAGTTGCAATATTACCAGCAGGTCAGGGATGTCCTCCTGAATAGCAGGAAACCGGCTACAAGGCATACCTACCTTCAGAAGTGGCGCAGGTTCGCGGCGTGGTCCAATCAGAACACCAAGGATCCTGTCTCAATCTCCATTCCTGATCTGCTGGACTATCTTCTTTACCTGAAAAACACAAGACTTGTCGGTTAACACCATAAAGATTCACCTGGCAGCAATATCCACTTTTCACAAACCAGTACAAGATGCATCAGTGTTCTCTCATCCGGTGGTTAAGCGTTTCATGACGGTTGCAGAACTCCTAACCTCTTCTTTGGCCACCTGCCCCACCATGGGACCTCTCCATGGTCCTTAAAGTGCTGACAGGGAAACCCTTCGAACCACTGGCAAGCTGTTCACTCCTGCACATGTCAATGAAGGTGGCCTTCCTTGTGGCCATAACATCAGCCAGCCGTGTAGGTGAGCTGGCAGTGCTCATGGTGAGTCCACCATACACAGTCTTTCACAGGGAAAAAAATCTCCATGCGGCCACACCCGAGGTTTCTCCCAAAAATAGTATCATCCTTTCACATTAAACAGACAATACATTTACCAACATTTTTTCCTAGGCTGCACGATAGTCTGCAGCACGCACTATGGCACACATGCGACGTAAGACGGGTAGTGGCTTTTTACTTTCAGAGAACTAAACCATTTTGGAAGACCCCGAAGCTCTTTGTATCTATAGCAGAGCGGTCACAAGGCCAACTGATCTCAAAGCAGAGACTTTCAAAACGGATATCAGGTTGCATACACGCAGCATACGAGTTAAAGGGACTGCCACCCCCAGAAGTCATACGGACTCATTCCACGAGGTCCATGGCAGCTTCCATGGCTTTTATACATGTCACGGGGTTTTACACCCCTAGACCGCCCCCAGGGTGGGGCAGTGTGGCCTAGCAGCCACAGTCCACAAATAAACAGTCTCTATATGGCCCCAGGGTGGGGCAGCGTGGCCCAGCAGACATAGTCCACAAATGATCAGTCTCTGTACGGCCCCAGGGCGGGGCAGCATGGCCTAGCAGCCACAGTCCACAAATAAACAGTCTCTATACAGCCCCAGGGCGGGGCAGCGTGGCCTAGCAGCCACAGTCCACAAATAAACAATCTCTATATGGCCCTGGGCGGGGCAGCATGGCCTAGCAGCCACAGTCCACAAATGATCAGTCTCTATATGGCCCAGGACCCCAGGTAGGGGGGCTCAGTCCCACCCAACTCTCTGAGCCCCAGCTCAGGGCCCTAGGGGTGTAGGGGTACGCCACCCAATCAGTGGGGCTCCAGACCGCAACACGCTGACTTGGTGTCACCTCCTCCCCTGGTCCTTCCCTAAGCGGACCCCGGGCTCCCTCCTGTCTGGGTCTTGATACGACAGGGATCAATCTTCCTCTGGGTCTTGTTGCCCTGGTGCAGAGTTTTCTCAAGTTCAGCGTTCCTCCAGGGCCTCTACTGGCTGGTTAGCCTCCTCAGGAATGGGCTGGCGGGGGTCTGGGGCTGGAGTCTTCTGAGCGCTTCCTTCCCCTTCTCTAGCCAGCCCTGACTGAGCTGAGCTGCAGCCTTTTATCCCCGCCCAGGTGTCTGAGCATACCCGACAGGGCTTTAGGGGCAGGGCTTCTCCCTTATATAACCCAGCAAGCACTGTGCTAGTGCTGGGTGTGTCTACCCTGTCACAATACACAATGTCCTGATAATGGAAATTTGTAGAGTGGCTATGTGGGGATCAGCAGATAGGTTTGTGAAGCACTATGCTATTGACCAGCTGTCCAGGGCAGATTCAGCAATGGGCCTGGCAGTGCTTCAGTCAGTCCAAGCGGCAAACTTCGAAGATCCCTCTGCCAGATAGAGGACAGCTCGGTAATCACCTACAGTGGAGCAGACAGGGACACTGCTCGAAGAAGAAGTGAGGGATACTCACGCTTGTGCAGTAGCCAAGGTTCTTCAAGATGCGTGTCCCTGTCCTGCTCCACTACCCGCCCTCCTCCCCTCTACTTCGAAGCGGGATAAAAATCAGAGCTGTAACTCCCTTTGCGGTAGAGAGGGAACTGAGGGAAGGCAGGGTGCCCATGCGCGTCACTAATGGTGCAAATCAGCGACCCCTGCTGGCGCATGCAGGTCACCCCCATCAAGGCTGCTAAGAATTCTTCGATCTGAGGTGCGAGGCTGGCCACGCACCTGGAGTGGAGCAGGACAGGGACACGCATCTCAAAGAACCTTGGCGACTGCACAAGGGTGAGTATCCCTCACTTCTTCAAGCACTTTTCGGATACATTCAGAAATAGGTGACTGCTAGCCATGCTGATGGATGGCAGGTGGAGTTGGCTCTTCCACCTTCAGAATGGCAAAACTCTGACATGGGTCTTTGTCCATGCCCAGAGTCCTGGAGAGGTCTAGGAGATCGACCCAAGGACCATCGCCCCAGCAAGGGTAAATGGGGATTGTCAGACCTAACCCAGAGAAGAAAGTAGGCCCGGTTCCGAGTGCCTTGTGTGGTGCCTACACAGAAGTGCCTGAAGTCACCTTACGCATAGAAAAGATACCAGCATATCTTGGTTAAAGTCAAGGAGTGCATCTCTAACTACTTTGCCAAAAGGCATATTGGCAGAGGCGAGAGAAACCCAGATGATTAGTGTTCTGGCAGCAACGCATGATACTGTACCTCCTACAAGGGAATTCAGGAGGCCATAGGATCGTTGGGCTGGCATTGGTGGATGGCGGCACCTCCAGGACTGGAGGAGAGAAGGTAGACCGTATTATCCTTGGTCCAGCAGTATGAGACACTCACATGCTATGAGCACGGGAATCTGGTGCGGGAATCTGGGACATTTGGCATCCTGCAGAGGGGTGAGCTACCAGCGGTTAAGGCCTAGGAGAGTTATCTCATCCTAGGTTGGAGGAGAGAGTGCCAGCAGCTGGAGGCAGTAGCCAATGACCTCAAGGAGCGCACTGCGAGTAGAGCACCCGGGTCGTCATGGAGAAAGCAGTGCCTGGCCACTAAATGGCCCTATACAAGGCAGACTGGGAGAGGACTTCGCATGAGCCTGATGGTTATATCCCAGGCCTACGTGAGCCTACCGATGGCACTGTGGCAGTCCCTGTTGGGTAAGACTGCCGGTGTTGATAACCTTGTGTTGACACAAGGGAGTAGCATTATGATTATTTCCCCTGTCTTCCTCTTCTTCTTTTTTTATTTTTTCAGCTGGTAATCAGCCAAAGGAGTATAGAAGACGAGGAGCTTGTTGTGATAAAGCGATGCCCAGGGGTCGCTCATAAGAATGGGAGTCCCAGGGATCAAGTCCCATGGCCTACAGGACATTGGTTTACATGACCTCGTGCCACTGGGACAAGTCCAGCCAGTGTGGTCCAAAATTTACAACTGGTGATGCACAGAGGTGCGCGTCCAAGTTGGGGGTGCCCTGAAGGGAAGGGCCCCTGCGGGGAGCAGGACATATGTAAGGAAGGAACAGCGTCTACCAAGGGAGCGGGGAAGGTATGCCATTTCGAGGGTGCACATCCCGCCATCTCCTTACGGCCCTTTCGGTTTATCTGAAGGGCCTTCTATAAGCATGTTATTGCCCTTATAAGACTTGGGAGTGGGTTCTATAGGGGCCAGCTGGCTCCTGAACTCCCAATTGGTGGTTGGGATGACAGGAGGTGTAATAGGAGGTCTATTGAGTGGGAGAGGCCCTTAGTTGTCGGTTGGGCATGAACGTAGTACCAAATCGTGATTGCGATGGCTAGAAAGCTCTCAGAGCATGAGGAGGGAGAGGGAGTGGGACCCGCAGAGTATACGAGTGGGGTGTACGGGAGCTATGTGGGGACGAACCTGGCACTATGATCTGAGGAAAGAAACTATGAAAGGAGCCCAGCTGGGTATTCTCTAAAGGATGATGACTTGGATCAGCCCCCCCCCCCCCCGGCAGCGGGAATGGTCTGCGGCCATACCCACAGAGCTCAGCTTGGAGCCCCCACCAGGCCTTGGACCCCTTGCTCTTAGGCTAAAGCTTCTTGCCTACTCACTGGACTGTTCAAGCAGCATTGACTGTGAGTTTGATGGGGAAGGAAGAGAAGTGAGTATGCTCACCTCTGACTGAGAGGTAAAGGGGGACACTGGATCATTTCATCAAGGGAAAGGGGCATGTGCAGATGTTCAGGCTTTGAAAAGTACTCTGGCAGCAGTGATCGGCTGGCCTGGAGGGGGAGAGAGGCTGTTGGCCATTAGGGCAGCCCGTCTTTGAGGGAATAAGGCAGGGTGAAGGTGGGGCGGGGGTCTAGTTGGTGAGACCTGTCACCCAGTCATTCGCCAGGCTGTGGACCAGCTGGAAGTAGAGAGCATTGGGGCTTTACCTCAGGTATGGAGACTGGGAGTGAGCTGTCTAAGGCTGCATCGCCAGCCAGACTCCAGCCTGTGAGACCAGTACTTGACAGGCGAGAGCGATATGCTTACCCTAAGGGGTCAAGGGAGTTGTAATATCCCGGGTTAGGGACACATACCTTAAGATCTTGGTGAGGTCAATCAAGTGAAAGCCATGTTAGGCCCAGCTAAATGTGTTTGATAACCATTGGTCAGGGTGGCAAAAGAAAATAAAAGGGGGAACAAGGATTAACCGGGGCCTTACCATCCATCCTATTGGAGAGTAGGGTGGAGGGGCTTTCCCCATGCGAAGGTGTGGGGGAGCTGCACTCCCCGATGTGGTAATGGTTGCAGTAAGCAGAAAACCTCATCTTATTTGGAACGGAGATCGATGGAATGGTACACTCTAATTATTGGAGTGTGTACCATGAACCTCTGAGTGTCCTACAGGGTAAGGAGTTACCGGCATGACAACACACTGGGAGTAAAATCTTTGCCTAGAGGATGCCCACAGGACTGTGGGTCTCCATTGTGACCACCATGGTGGTCCAAGAGGGTTCAGCTAATGAGATTTGAGCTCCCCTCGTGGGGTGTAATAGGGCCCACAACGAAAGTATGGATGAGGGTGGAAAAAGGGAGAGGCTGCTTAACCTCTCAGCTGTCCACCTATTATCAGAGAGGTGGGGCTTGCTCACAGGTTGCACTCGTGAGGAGCCAGCCAGGCAGGAGGCTGCTAATTGGCTAGCTGTTGGGCAGCAGAGAAATGGGACAGCCGCCCTTCATAAGTGTCTGGAGTTCTCAGGATGCTGCACTCCATGGCTGGGTTTTGGGTGATTGCCTGGGGCAGGGTTGTGAGTTACATTGGAAATGCCGGGTGGCCGGACAGAATCCCTCCCTGGAAATGGATGGGGGGTGGCCTTGCCAGGAAGGTCCCCCAGATGAGGTTTGAACTGAAGTTGTGGTGGTGAGGATTGAGTCCTCACCAGCAACTGTTGAATGGGGGGGGGGTGCCAGGTTTTCCTGGGCCCTATGGGGCTGAAGGGCATGGTAGGGGCCCCGTCGGAAGGAAGCCAAGGTATTTCAACTCCCTCCGGGGGGTCACGGGCGATACACAGGATGGCCAACGTTTCTGGGGGATTGAGAGGGTCGCCCCCCCCAAAGGGGCGCTCGAGGGCCACCTTTTGAGAGGCAGGGGGTACTCTGGCCTCCTGTAGCCAGACAACGTGGCACAGGGTGACCACTGAGGCCATGGTGCGTGCTGCTGCATCGACCACGTCCTATGCTGACAGGAGGTTCTTTTTCATCCTGCACACTGCCTGCCCACCTCCCCCCACGCCAAATTTCCTGCGCCCTTAGCTAGTTCTCCCTTTAGGCTCTTAGGGTTAGGGTCTCTCTCTTAGTTTTTTTCTCCCTTTACACTCTCAGCTACTTTTTTCTCTGTGTCTTACGGCCCTTTTCTCTCTGAGTCTCTGTCTAGCTCTTTGCTTCTTTTCCCTCCTATCTCCTAGATTCTTTGGGTTTTTTTTTCATCGTTCCTTCTTTTCTCAGGCTCTTAGATTTTCTTTCTTCCCTTAGCTTTTTTCTGTTTCTTTCTGCTTTTTTTCTCCCTTTAGGCTTTCTGCATATTTCTTGATATATCTTTTGGTTTTTGTTGTTGTTGTTGTTTTTGTTTTCTGGGTTGCTTACTTTTCCTTTATCTATCTAACTATCCTTTAATTCCTATCCTTGGGCTCCTAGCTTCTTTCTCGCTTTAGGCTCAGCATCTTTCTTTCTCTAGCTTTCTTGCTCTTAGCTTTTTCTTCAGACTCTTTGCTTCCTTCTTTCTCCAGTTTCTTTATGCCCTTGGGCTCTTTCTTTCTCTATTAGTGTCGTTTCTCAGGTTCTTTCTCAGAGTCTCTGTCTCAATCTTCTAGTTTCTCTCCTTTAGCTTCTAACTTCTTTCTAGCTATTACTCCTTTCTTACTCAAGGCTTTTTGCTTCTTTCCCAAGTAGGCACATTGTAACAAATGGGCACCTCAGCTCCATGCACTCTGCTCTGCACACCCCCCCCCCGGCGGCCCTGTCCTCAGCACAGACGCCATTAATGAATGTGCAGCTAGTGGCCAGGCTCGGCGCAGGTCCTGGCTGGCTGCCTCCACATGTTTCCCTCTTGGCTCCAGGGCTGTCCTTAGGGTAGGGCAAGAAGCCAGGGCCCTGCACTGCTGCCCCCCCCCCCCACACACACACACACCAGGGACAGGGTGAACTGGCCAAATGTGGCAGCCCTGTTAAGTGCTGCTGGTCCACCCCTCCCCACGCATGGTGCTTTCTGCTCTGTGCCAGAGCAGCGGGGAGGGTGTAGGAGGCACAGAGCCAAAAGCAGCACATGTGGGGAGGGGGTGAACTGGCAGCACTGAATCAGGCCGCTGCTTTTCACATGCTCTTCTGGTCTCCAGCATGGGACAGCTGGAGCAGGGACCTGCTCCTCCCCTGGGCCAACTGGTGCAGTGTGATAAAGTGTGGTCTGGCAGTCCAGCCTCCACCCCCCCGCCCACTGCCCCAGTGCCGGGGGGCAGTGAGTGGGGGCCCTGCACATCCCTAGGGGTGGCCCTGCTCAGCTCATCCAATTCCTGGCCACCGGCAGTCAGGATCCACGCTCCAGCCATGCACTGTATGACACTAACGGATATGGTGGAGCAGTGGGCCCTCAGGCCCTGCACCAGTTTTTTTTTTACTTCCCTGCTGTGGTTGCTTTTTAATCCCACCCCTGAGCCTTTGCTCTGCCCCCAGTGTGCTGGGCTGGGCCAGGCCTAGGGTGCCTGTCAGGCTAGAGGCTGTCCTTGGCACCTACAGCTGTGGGGCTACGTCCATTGCAGCAGGTGTGCTGGGCTCTGCAGCTGCTTTTACCTCCAGGGGGAGGGGGTTGTTGAGCTTCTTTTTGATGTTTTGAGGGTTCACCAGTTTGACCAACTCCATGAATTTCATTGAAATTTGATGTTTACTTTTTATTTATAGTAGCAACCTTTCCTTTTTATGTATTGTGTTTGTATAAACCTTTCACTGCATATAACCCCAACCCTCTATGAAATTTTTTTGAGATTAGTCTACCAAAAGTAGTTCATTATAAATTCATGCTGCTAATACTTATTATTTTGTTACACTTTCAATAGTGAAATGTAGGGGTTTCTTGTAAAAATTTGGTGTTTTGGTTGTTTTGGGCACAGCTAGGTAGGGTCCTTGTAATTTGACCCTCAGGCAGCCAACAGCTGGGTCGCTCAAACCAGTTCAGAGCCAGAATGAGGGGAAGCAAGACCCAATAAGCTAACATGTCAGCAAAACTACAAGGCCAGTAAAAGCTGCAGGCTGGGGTACAGCGGTTTGGAGCAAACAGCACAGCGTCTTCTGGGATGAGGGACTAATCACCCCGAGGACTCTCCTGCCACACTGGGCAACCAAACAAGGGCAGACACACCTCTAGGGTGAGAGTGAACCTTGGGGTGCTTTCCACTGGCAATTACTGTGTCACAATCCCTAGTCACATAGTAACTGCCAGTGGAAATCACCTCCATGAATTCAACAAGGAGTTGTGTGGCACTTTAAGACTAACCGGGACTGACCAACCCAAGACCTCGGGGGGCCCATGATGGGGGGGATGACAAAGAGGAGCCACAGTGCTTGTGCCAACACCTCTTCTGTCTCCTCCTCCTGTGCCTGTATCCAGACAGACATTTTGACTCTGGATATGTCTACCCAGATCCTGGTGTGGACTTGCAGGAACTGTGACCTGCATTTTTCTACTCACAGACAATCAGGCTGGGGAGATCGTGCATTGTGATGTGTCTTCTGGTGGAATCTCTCAGGAGGCAGGTGGGAGAGTTACAGGAGGAGGTGTCTAGGCTCAGGAGGATCCATGCTCTGGAGAAATTCCTTAATAGCATCCATGAGGAAACATTCAAGGCTGAGGAATCTATCCAGGCGCAGAGGGCTGCTGCCACACCACCAGAGAAGGATGGCACAGGGAGGACACTGGCAGCTGGTTACTTCTGGCAGCAGACAGTGCTCCACCCCTGCTCCCATTGCACCTGCCGTTGTGGTGCAAAACCATTATACAGCACTAGAGATGAGAGATGAGGTGGAAGAAGAGAAGCCATGCACCTCTGAGGCTGGGAGAATCACAACCACCACACCTGGGAGGAAATGTAGGGTTCTGGTGGTTGGGGACTCGCTTCTGAGGGGTATGGAAGCACACATCTGTCACTCTGACAAGGCCTCTTGGGAGGTATGCTGCCTGCCAGGGGCCTGTATCTGAGATGTTGTGGATGGATTGTTGAGAATCATCTGCCCCTCTGACTACTACCCCATGCTACTCATCCACATGGGAACCCATGATACTGTGAAAGGTGATCCTCAGCAGATCAAAGGTGACTACAGGGCTCTGGGAGCATGGATGATGGAGTTTGGTGCATAGGTGGTGGTCTCCTCGATTCTTCTGGTCAAAGGTAGGGGCCTAACCAGAGAAAGATGCATCCTGGAGAAGAATGCCTGGCTGCAAAGATGGTGTTGTCGGGAGAGCTTTGGCTTCCTCAGTCATGGAGTACTGTTCCAGGAAGAAGGACTGCTAGGCAGAGATGGACTCCACCTGTCGAGGATGGGGAAGAGCATATTTGGACGTCGACTGGCTAACCTAGTGAGGAGGGCTTTAAACTAGGTTTGAAGGGCAAAGGCAACCAAAGCCCACAAGTAAGTCACAAATGAGGGAGACCTGGGGGAAGGGATGGAACTTGGGGGATGCGGGGACTGTAACAGCAGGGACAAAAGAGACCAATCTTTACTCTGGGGTGGGGGAATCAAATCATTGT
Source organism: Podocnemis expansa (assembly GCA_007922195.1). Taxonomy (NCBI): domain Eukaryota; kingdom Metazoa; phylum Chordata; order Testudines; family Podocnemididae; genus Podocnemis; species Podocnemis expansa. Next base: position 27,017,957 of record ML681971.1, read on the forward strand.
CGTAAGTGTCCTAATAAAGCCATAATATCTGAGGTGAGTGTGGAAGGAAGACACTGGGAGAAAATGCAAGGAGGAAGATGCAACAGGGAGATAATCGACAGAGGAAAGTAGGACAATTGGTCTGGTATTTTAGGTGCCTGTACACATATGTGAGGAGCCTGGGAAACAAGCATTAAGAATTGGTAGTACTGGCACAGACAGGAAACAGGACTCCATGGTCAAGGAAACCAAATCCCTCCTGACCACACCATCTTCGCAGCCAGGCATTCACCTCTAGGATGCATCTGTCTCTCCTCAGGCCTCTAGCCTTGACTGGAAGGATCGAGGAGAACACCACCTGTGCTCCAAATTCCTTCACCCTCACTCCCAGAGCCCTGAAGTCACCTTTGATCTGCTGAGGATCACCTCTCGCAGTATCATTGGTACCCACATGGATAAGAAGCATGGGGTAGTAGTCTGAGGAGCAGATGATTTTAGACAATCCCTCCATTACATCTTGGATACAGGCACCTGGCAGGCAGCATACCTCTCTAGAGGCCTTGTCAGGGCGACAGATGGGTGCCTCTGTTCCTCTCAGGAGTGAGTCCCCAATCACCACAACCCTACGTTTCCTCTTAGGTGAGGTGGCTGTGATCTGCCCAGCCTTTGGGGTGGATGGCATCTCTTCTACCTCCTTCATTGTGTCCAGCACCGCATAACGGTTCCTCACCACAATGGATGGTGGGATGTGAGCAGGCGTGGAGCACCGTCTACCACCAGAGGTGACCAGCTGCTAGTGTCCTTCCTCTGCCATAGGCATCCCATCCGTTTCCAGAGCTGTGGCAGTAGCCCTTGGCACTGGGATAGGGACCTCCTCCTTGCAGGTCTCATTGTGGACACTGTCAAGGAACTTTTCCAGGGCATAGATACCCCGGAGTCGTGACACCTCCTCCTGTAACTCTCCTATCTGTTTCTGAAGAGATGCCACCAGAAGGCACCTATCACATAGGCTCATCTCCCTAGCCTGATCATCAGTGGCAGGAAAATGAAGGCCACACTCCCTGCAATTCCACACCAGGGTCTGGGTGGAGATATCCATGGACAGACAGTCTGTCTGGCTACAAACAGAGGCAAAGGAAACAGCAGGGGCGCTGGCACCAGCAGTACAGCTCCTCTTCACCATCTTGGCCTCACCAAACTCCTCCCCAAACTCCCTCTCAAACTCCCCTGTTTGCAGTCCCCTGTTCACAAGCCCTGGACTTCAGAAAAGCAGATTTTTGGCTCCTTCAGGGAACTGACGAGCAGGATTCCCTGGGAGACTGATTTGGAGGGAAAAGGCATCCAAAAGAGCATGGTGTATTTTAAAGAAACCCTGCTAAGAGCACAGGAAGATGCCATACTGATGTGCAGAAAGAATACCAAGTGTTGAAGGGGCCCAGTGTGGCTTAGCAGAGAACTCTGTGGTGAGCTGAAACATAAAAAAGACCATTTCTTACCTGTAACTGTTGTCCTTTGAGAGGAGTTGCTTGTGTCCATTCCATCTATAGGCATGTGCACGTCTCTGTGCACGGCTACTGGAAACATTTTTCCCCAAGCAGCAGCCGTAGGATTGGCTCTGACTCCCCCTAGAGTGGCGTGCATCTGCCACAGCATATCAGTGGGAGCCAGAGCCCAGCCAGCTCAGTCCCTTTTTGCCAATAACTCCAAAAGCGAGGATGGTGGGCGGGATTGGAATGGACATGAGCAACTCCTTTTGAAGAACAACAGTTACAGGTAAGAAACTGTCTTTTCTCCTTCAAGAGCTTGCTCATGTCCGTTCCATCTATAGGTGAATCACAAGCTTATCTTTGATGGTGGGCAGAGTTAACAGCGAACTAACTGCAGCGCCTTCCTTTCAAAGGTTCTATCATCCCTCACCTGTTCCACATTGGCATAATGCGATGCAAACGTGTGAATCGAAGACCATGTCACAGCCCTGCAAATTTCCTGAAAAGGTAGATTGGCCAGGAAGGCTGTGGACACAGCTTGGGCTTTTGTTGAATGTGCCTTTATGGGCCCAGGGAGTGGACTCTCCACTTTATTGTAGCAAAGTCTTATACATTGCATGATCCACTTCGAGATGCATTGCAAAGAAACAGAAAGTCCCTTCCTGTGGTCAGCGAATGACACAAAGAGTTGTGTAGACTTTCAAAATGCTCTAGTCCGGTCAATATAGAAAGCCACCACCCTTCTCACATCCAAGGAGCACCAATGGTGGTCCTCTTCTGATATGTGAGGTTTTGGGTAGAAAACTGCAAGACATATCATCTGGTTACAATGAAAATCTGATACAATCTTGGGCAGGAGCCTTGGGTGAGGTCTACGGTTCACCTTATTCTTAAAGAAAATAGTATGGGGGGGGGAGCTGATGAAAGTGCTCTCAGTTCAGAAACCCTCCTTGCAGAAGTTATTGCCACCAAAAAGGCTACCTTCATAGACAGGACTGACATCAGGCAGGTAGCTAGTGGCTCAAAAGGAGATCTTGTGAGCTAAGATAAAATTAAGTTAAGATCCCAAGGTGTCACTGGGTCACGTATCTGGGGGTACAAACACTCAATCCTTTTAAAAAATCTCACTGACATTGGATGTGAGAAGACTGACCTTCCATGTAATGGTAGATGGAACACAGAAATTGCTGCCAAGTGGACCTTTAATGACAAAAAGGAAAGGCCCTGTTGCTTTAGGTGCAGTAAGTAGTCTAAAATCATCTGGATCGCACAGTCTGTCAGTGATATCTGGAGCTCTACCACCCAGATGGAGAATCTCTTCCATTTTGATGTATACGCTACCCTGGTGGAGGGCTTCCTGCTACCAAGCAGAATCTCTTGCACCTGGGTAAAGCATGCCCGTTCCTCCATGCTCAACCATGGAGCTTCCATGCTGTAAGGTGGAGGGATTCCAAGTCTGGGTGCAGTAGTCTGCTGCAATCTTGTGACAGGAGGTCCGGACAAAAAGAAAGCTCCCATGAAGGCGCAATAGATAGTTGAAGAAGACTCTTGAACCAGCACTGCCAGGGCCAAGCTGGGGCAATTAATATGACATCTGCTTTGTCCTTCTTTATTTTCCAGATTACCCTGAGGATCAGCTGGATCAAAGGGAAAGCGTACAACAGGGGACTGGACCACTCCACAAGAGAAGGAAGGTCTCTAACATAGACTCCAGCTCCATCCTCCCAGAGAACAGTAGCGGATGCACCTCCTGTTCCGACATGAGGTGAACAGATCAATTTGGGGAAACCCCCACCTCTGGAAAATTTGTGACACTATGTCCAGAAGGAGTGACCATTCGTGGTGATGATAGAATATTCTGCTCAGGTGATCCGCCTCTTTGTTCTTCAGACCAGGTAAGTGAGCTTTTATGAGGAAGTGATGTACCACAGCTAGGTCCCACAGGCATATAGCTTCCCTGCACAGGGCCGAGGATTGCGTCCCTCCTTGTTTGTTTATATACACTCAGACTCAAAGGTCAGAAGGGACCAATATGATCATCTAGTCTGACCTCCCGCACACTGCAGGCCACAAAACCTCACCCACCCACTCCTACAATAAACCTCAAACCCATAACTGAGCTATTAAAGTCCTCAAATCATGATTTAAAGACTTTAATACAGAGAATCAACCAGCAAGAGAGCCATGCCCAATGCTACAGAGGAAGGCAAAAAACCCCAGCGCCCAAGCCAATCTGCCCTGGGGGAAAATTCCTTCCCAACCCCAAATATGGTGATCAGTTAAACCCTGAGCATGAGGGCAAGTTCACAACAGCCGGTCAAGAAGAACTTGTACATAACTGTGGTGTTGTCCATCAGCACATGAACAACCTTCCCCAAAATATTGTGGAGGAAGACCTTGCAAGTTAGGTGGTTCACCCACAGCCCTTTGATGTTGATGTGCAGCTGTTTGTCTCATTGGGACCACTTGCTTTATGTTCTCACTTCCATGCTTAGATGAGCCCCCCCCCCCCCCGCATAAGAAATTAACGTCACTGTCAGGTCCTCTTCTTGAAAAGGGACTCCTAGCAAGACCATTGACAGGTCCCTCCACCAGTTTATCTGTTCCAGAACCCCAGAGGGAATCATGATGATCTTGTTCAGTGGGTGACTTGTTGGTGAGTAGACGGACACCAGCCACATCCGTAGAGGTCTTAGTTTTAACCTCGCAAGACAGACCACATATGTAGAAGCTGCCATACAGCCCAGCAGTTTCAAGCAGTGCCTGACTGAGGTCATTTGGTCTTCCCAAAGTTGGTGAATCTGACTCGTTATTGCTGTAAACCAGGAAATTGGCAGAAAAGCCCTGGCCTGTCGAGAGTCCAAGGACTCCTGGATCAACCTCTGAGCCAGTCATGCAAATACAGGAAAATACGGATATCTCTTTGATGGGGGTATGCTACCACTACTGCCATGCATTTTGTGAAGACTCTTGGGATGGAGGAAAGGCCAAAGGGTAGGGCCATGAATTGATAATGATTTTGTGCTACCACAAATCAGAGGAACTTCCTGTGAGATTGGAGGATAGAAATATGGAAATATGCATCTTTTAGACCAAGTGCAGCAAACCAGTCCACAGGGTCCAGGAAAGGGATAATGGAGGACCAGGATACTATTCTGAACTTCCTCTTGACTATGAACTTATTGAGGGATCAGAGGTCCAGAATGGGTCTTAGGTCGCCGTTGGACTTTGGGATTAAGAAATGATGGGAGTAAAACCCTCTCCCCTTTTCCTCTTTGGGTACTGGAAGTATCGCTCCTAGGGACAGTAGGGATTAAACTTCTGTGAAAGAGACTTACTCACGAGCAGGGTCCCTGAAGAGGGACGGAAAATCAGGGGAGGATGGTGGGGGAGGGAGGCGAACAAAACTGAATGGAGTAGCCTCTGGTGATGGTATCAAGGACCCAATGGTCCATGGTTATCTTTGCCCACTCCTAAATAAAGGGGGCTAAACAGTCGAGAAATGGAAGGGATGTGGATATTATGGGAACTGATTATGGGAACTGATTTGCTGTCCTCGCTCATGGCCTCAAAATGGCCATCTAGCTTTTGATCTCCCTGATCTGCTCTGATGTTGCTGGGCAGAGCTCAAGGTAACACTGACCAGTGCCTATTCCAAGACCTGGTCCTGTCTCTTTGTTTATAAGAAGAATACTTCTGGGGATGAGCCCAGTATTGCACCTGTGATGCAAGGGGTGGTCGGAATGGTCATCGGTTCTGTAGTGGATTATAGAGGCCAAGAGTTTTCAGGGTGGTCCTTGAATCTTTCAGACCATGGAGTTTCTCATCCATTTTTGTCGAGAATAAGGTTGGACCCTCAAATGGAAGATTCTGGATCGCTTGCTGGACTTCTTGCAAACAATCCCGAGGCCTGGAGCCTTGAAGACCAGCACAGACATATGGCCAAAGCCATAGATTGGACAGAGGTGTCTGCTGAATCGTAAGCCATCTGAAGGATTGCCCTGGCCACTGCCATGCCCTCCTCCAAGATGGTGAGGAAATCAGATGCCTGGTCTGCTTGAAGAGTTTCCTGAAAGCAGCGAAGTGAGCTCCATAAGTTATAATTATATCTGTCTAATAGACTTTGCTGGTTCACAGTCTGAAAATGGAAGCTGGCAGTTGAATAAATTTTCTTGACAAACTGATCCAATTTTTTACAGTCTTTGTTCTTTGGAGTAAGTCCTGGTTGGCCTTGTCTATCTCTTTGGTTTGCCGCATTAACCACCAGGGTGCCTGGGACGGGGTGGTTAAAAAGGTAATTGAGGTCCTTAGCTGGGATGTAGTACCTTTTCTCGGAGGATTTTGAGAGGTGGTATGGATGAGGGTGTTTGCCACAACAATTTTACAATTTTAAGCACTCCATCCTGCACGGGAGGGGCAACCCTGGAAGGAGCTGACGGGTCCAAAACATTGAAAAGACTGTCTCAAGCGTCTTTGAGCTTCTGGGCTTCCATGCCCAGATTGAAGGCCACCCTTTTCAGCAGCTCCTGGTACGCTTTGAAATCATCTAATGGGGGTGGGGTAGTTTGCACCCCAGTGTCATCTTGGGACAATGGTAAGGACTGGTCCCTAAGCTGTCTAATGGTCCCTTCTGAAGTGTCCTCCTTTGGATCCAGCTCTGTCTCCAAGGGTTGTTTTCCTTCCGAGGCCGGAGGTTCTGACTGTACTTCAGCTGAGGCAATTGACTGAGGGGCTGGTGCCAGGGGGCAGGGCCATGGACCCCAATACAGCTATTGTGCAGTCCATTGTCCTTGTCGCCAAGGTTGAGTCTGTGGTTGTGATGGGAGAGCAACCCTCTGTCTCTTAGCTCTCCCTCTTTCTCAAAAAGAGGAGGAGGAGGAGGTGGAATAATCTTCTCTTCCCCTTCTCCTGTTCTGCTTGTGAGCACTCCAATTTAATTTGGAGTTGTAGAGAGAAGACCGGGAGCTGGGGCTGTGGTCCTGGTGCCTCGAGCGATGCTGTCTTCGATGCGGGCTTCTCAGTGTTGGAGAAGAGCAGTGCCACGGTGTCAATGATCTCCTTGACCTCCTCTAGTGGTTTGAATGTCCTGTTGGGGACCCCAAGCTGGTCCTGCCTGAGCATGAGTGGCATGGCTCCAGGCATGGTGAATGGTGGCTCAGCTGCTCCGGGGTCAGACTTTTGGAGCAGGAGTGCCCTGTCAGATGCATTGCACTCTGTCCATTGCACAGGATGGCGGGGAGGCATTTGCCTCAGTGTGCGGTGGCTCTGCAGTTACCAGGAGCTTCCTTTTCCCTGTGGCCATCCAGTGCCCCTTTGAATCACATTCCCCAGCGCGTGGAGCTGAGCTGCTCACTGCTGGTGCTGAGCACCCCGAGAGCCAGCTAGGAGGACCAAGTCTGGGCTTGCGCTTATGGGCAGGAGTGACAGCCACACTCGCAGGCGGCAGAGACATAGCCATTAGTGTTCTTGCCTCCTGAAAAGCCTCCAGAGTGGAAGGACCCGGGAGGCATGAGAGATCTTCTTGTGTCTTCAAGCTGGCCTCAGCTGTTGTGGCTGCCTGGATGAGGTGTTGACTCCCAGCCCGCGCTTCTTCACCCTCTTTGGGGCGGCACTCCAGTGCCTGGGGCTTCTAGGCACCAAGGGTGTTGGTGTCAGGATGGGTGCTGAGTTGGTGCTGCGCACCGAAGCCATGTACGGTGCCAGCGACTGCATGGGAGCCCCAGCTGGGGAAAGTGCAGCTTCCATGAGGAGGACTTTCAGCCAAAATTTCTTCTCCTTCTGTGCTCTGGGTTTAAAATTCCTGCAAGTGCCACACTTGTCCTTCACATGTGTCTCACCCAGACATTTTAAACATTTTTCATGTGGGTTGGTGGTAGGAAAAGCTTTCCCACATCCAAAGCATTGTTTAAAGCCAGGAGATCTTGGCAAGATGCCCTACAGTGATGAACTAAGTGCCTAACTATGCTAATCAACAAGACAAAAAGAACACTTAAAAGGAGCTAATAACTAACTAGCAGGAAATTGACTAGGGCGAGAGTCGCAGCTGCAGCAAGGTTCCAGTAGCCATCCAAGGCAGAAAGAAGGAACTGAGTGGGCTGAGTATACTGTGGTAGATGTACACCACTCCAGGGGAGCCGGAGCCAACCCTATGGCTGCTGCTTGGGGAAAAATGTTTCTGGGTAGCTGAGCACAGAGGCATGCACACACCTATAAATGGAATGGACATGAGCAAGCTCTCAAAGGAGAAAGGAAGCTTAGAAAAAGTGGAAGTTTAGATGACTAGGGAGGCATATAAAGATATTGCTTGGGCCTGCAGGGATAAAATCGGAAAGGCCAAAGGGCAATTTTGAGTTGAAACTAGCAAGGGATGTGAAGGATAGCGGGGACGTTCTACAAGTATGTCAGCAACAAGAAGAGAATCAGAAATGGTGTAGGTCCCTTACTGAATGGGGCAGGTATCCTTGTGCTGGAGGATGCAGAAAAAGCTGAAGTACTCAATGCTTTTTTTTTATTTCAGCCTTCACAGGCAGGGTCAGCTCTCAGGCTACTACACTGGGTAATGCAGAATGGAGAGAAGAGTGTCCCATGGTGATGGAAAGTCAGGCTAGGGACTAGTTAAAGAAGTTAGATGTGCACAAGTCTATGGGACTGGGTGAAATGCATCTGAGGGTGCTGAGGAAGTTGGCCAGTGTCATTGCAGAGCCTCTGGCCATTATCTTTGAAAACTTGTAGCAACCAGGGGAAGTCCTGGAGGACTGGAAGAAGGCAAATATAGTACCTATCTTCAACAAAGGGAAAAAGAAGGATCTGGGGAACTACAGCCCAGTCAGCCTTGTGGTGTTTTGGACTACCTAGGGTCATTGGGGTTGTCATAGTGATAAATAGGAGAGTCGTTTAGGTGCTAGGAAAACCTGTCTGTCTCCTCTCTCTCTCTCAGTTCTCTTTCAATAAAGACGTCTTATACAGCTCTGAATATGATGTCCTCCTTATTGGATTATAATCTCCCTTAAAACACTACATCTGGCGACAGAGTATGTGATGGAGTGGCTATCCTCACCAATCCTGGCAACTTTGGAAAACCAGAATACAATGTAAGAAACAAAACTTTATTTTACTGCTTGCATGGGGGTTGGGTTGTAGCTGTGAAAGCTGATCTGTTTGCCTAAGGGCTAGCTGGCTATTCTGAAAGCTGATCTGCCTGTTGTTAAGCACAAGGAAGAAATAATGCTGGCTGGCTATTCTGAAAGCTGATCTGCCTGCTGTTAAGAGAAGAGACAAACAACAACCACAAGAGGGCATCATGGCTTTACTTACTACAACCTTTGAAGCATATGATCATTCGGCAGATTCCTGGCAGACGTATACAGCCCGATTTCAAAATTTTGTAATAGCAAACAACATAACTGATGAGAAGAAGGTACCAGTTTTTCTAACGGTCATTGGAGTTAAGACTTATAATTTGCTATGTGATTTGCTTTATCCGGAGAAGCCAGAGCAGAAACCTTACGGGGACCCAGTGGAAGTTCTGGGAGCACATTTTTTCCCCAAAGCCACTAGTAACTGCCGAGAGGTATAGGTTCTACCAAAGGAACCAAGAGGAAGGTGAATCAGTTGTACAATTTGTAGCAGCTCTGCAAAAGCTGGCAGCACACTGTGACTTCAAGAACATGTTAGAGGAAATGCTGCATGACAGGCTGGTGTGTGGCCTGCACAGTGAATCAACATGAAAACGCCTATTGACTGAAGGTCAACTCACCTTGCAGAAGGCTGTGGAAATTGCAGTCTCCATGGAACGCGCCACCCAAGACATGCAACAGATTGGGGTCAGTGTCTGTAAAGTATCCCTACAACCTGCCCCCAGGGCACCGGGGAGACAAGAATGTTACCGGTGTGGGAAGCAGGACCACCTGGCATCTGAGTGCCGGTTTAAGGAACTATTGTGTCGACAATGTGGTAAGAGAGGGCACATTGAACGTGCCTGCAAACAAAGGCAGCGTGAGCCAAACAGAAGAGGCAGACCTGAGAAAAATGGGCCGTTGGTTTGGCGGACTAAGAGGGAAATTCTGCATGCAGTAGAGCAGAATACAGGTGATCATAGTGACACCCAACTGGAAGATGAAGATTCCCTCCATGTTTTGTCTATAACAGCTGGCCCACGTAAATTCTGGGTAACACCTGTGTTGGAAGGCAAACCTACACGCATGGAACTGGACACTGGCGCAGCAGTTTCATTAGTTTCTAGCCTTGTGTATGAGAAGGACTTTAGACATCTGCCACTTAAGCTGACAGTAGTTGTTTTGAAGACATATACTAGAGAGACTGTTCCCCTGTTGGGTACTATTGATGTGAAAGTAGAACTCAATGGACAGACCACAAAGCTACCACTGTTTGTGGTAAAGGGGAATTACCCAGCCCTAATGGGAAGCTCTTGGATCAGGAAAATCCAACTCGATTGGTCACAAGTGCAGCAACTGACTAAAGAAGAACTGAATCTAGCAGTGGTACTAATGAAACATGCTGCTGTTTTCGGTGAAGACTTAGGCAGTATGAAGGGAATCACTGTGAAATTAAATATAAAGCCTGATTGCCAACCAAAATGTTTGAAGGCCAGGATGGTGCCATTTGCCATCAGACCCAAGGTGGAAGAAAACTTGGCACGGTTAGTCAAAGAGGGAGTCTTGGTGCCAGTTACTCACAGCCAGTGGGTGACACCCATTGTCCCAATAGTGAAGAAGGATGGCTCCATTCGGATTTGTGGAGATTTCAAGGTCACTGTCAACCCAGTGTTATGTGCAGAACAATATCCTCTTCCCCGCATTGAGGACATCTTTGCAGGTTTGGCTGGAGGACAAAAATTTAGCAAGATTGATTTGAGTCAAGCGTACTCACAGATGCATGTTGAAGAAGAATCTCAAGAATTGTTGACAATCGTAACACATAAGGGGTGGTACAGATACTGTCGTTTACCTTTTGGCATTACTTCAGCCCCAGCTTTGTTCCAAAGGGCCGCACCTTCAGTATTGGACAGCCAGTTCTTGCGCGAAACTATGCTTCAGGAGCTAAATGGGTCCCAGCAACGGTCATTGCCCAGACAGGACCTGTTTCCTACTTTGTCCAGACAGTGAGTGGCCTAGTTTGGCGACGGCATGTAGATCAGCTGCTTCTCCGTCATATCCACCCAGAAGATGCATCTCCAGCAGACATATCTGACTTCACCCTTACTGATGATACAACATCAGAGCATGAAACTACTATTTCTGTCTCTCCTGCTCCAGCCACCCCTTCAACGCCTTCAGCCTCCCTGGACCAACCGGACACAACATCCTCTCCGGTTCCGGCTACTTCCCCAGTACCTGTGATCCTACCACCACCAATACCACCTTGTGGGGTGGGCACACCAGAAGTTTGCCGTAATCCACCTCACGACAGAAGGCCTCCTAATTGGCTGGATCTTTAGCTAGTGGTGACCCCCTCTTCATGGGGCAGAATAATTCCCTGGGGGTTCGCCAGAGATGGGGCAGTCTACCCTCATCTCCTAGTTTAGGTCTTATTCTTTCGGGGGGGGGGGGGCTTTATTCTGAGGGGGGTGTTCATTAGAGGCGGAGGAATATGTGGTGTTTTGGACTACCTAGGGTCATTGGGGTTGTCATAGTGATAAATGGGAGAGTCGTTTAGGTGCTAGGAAAACCTGTCTGTTCTCTCTCTCTCTCAGTTCTCTTTCAATAAAGACTTCTTATACAGCTCTGAATATGCTGTCCTCCTTATTGGATTATAATCTCCCTTAAAACACTACAAGCCTCACTTCAGACTGTCACAAAATCATGTATCAGGCCCTCAAAGAATCCATCCCGAAACACTTGGAGGAAAATAGAGTGATCAGGAGCAGTCAGCATGGATTCACCAAGGGCAGATGGTGCCTGACCAACCTCACTGCCTTCTATGATGAGATGACTGGATTTGTGGATGCAGGAATAACTGTTGATGTGATATAGCTCAACTTTAGCAAGAGTTTTGATACAGTTTCCCACAGCATTCTCATCAGCAAGTTAAGGAAGTATGGGTTGGATGAGTGGACTGTAAGGTGGATAGAAAACTAGCTAGATCAGCGGGCTCAGCGGGTACGAATCAAGGGCTCAGCGTCTAGTTGGCAACTAGTAACGAGTAGAGTGCCCCGGGGTTGGCCCTGGAGCCCATTTTATTCAACATCTTTATTAACGATCTTGATGATGGGATAAATTGCACGCTCTGGAAGTTTGCAGATGACACCAGGCTGAGGGGAATTGTAGCCACAGTGGAGGGCAGGGACAGGGTTCAGGGAGACTTAGACAAATTGGAGAAGTGGGCCAAAAGAAATCTCATGAGGTTCAAAAAGGACAAGTGCAAAGTCCTGCACTTAGGATGGGAAAACCCCATGCACCGCTACAGGCTGGGTACCGATCAGCTAAGCAGCAGTACTGTAGAAAAGGACCTTGGGGTTATGGTGGATGGGAAGCTGGATATGAGTCAACAGTGTGCTCTCGTGGCCAAAAAGGCTAATGGCATATTGGGCTGTATCAGTAGGAGTATTGCCAGCAGATCAAGGGATGTGATTATTGCCCTGTATTTGGCACTGGTGAGGCCACATCTGGAATACTGTGTCCAGTTTTGGGCCCCCCCACTACAAAAAAGGATGTGGACAAATTAGAAGGAGTCCAGTGGAGGGCAACAAAATGATTAGGTGGCTGGGGCACTTGACTCATGGGGTGAGACTGAAGGAACTAGGCTTATTTAGCCAGCAGAAGAGAAGACTGAGGGGGGATTTGATAGCAACCTTCAGCTACTTCAGGGGGGTGCTCCGGAGAGGACATGAGGCTGTTCTCACTCGTAACAGAGGACAGAACAAGGGGCAATGGTTTCATGTTACAGCTGGGGATGTCAAGGCTGGATATTAGGAAATACTTTCTCACTAGGAGAGTGGTGAGGCATTGGACTGGGTTGCCTAGGGAGGAGGTGGAATCTCCATCTTTTGGAGCTATTTACGTCTGGTTAGACAATACACTGGCTGGGATGATTTAGTGAGAGTGGTCCTGCTTTTAGCAAGGGGTTGAACTAGATGACCTCATGAGGTCCCTTCCAACCCTATGATTCTATGAAAGATGATCAAGTTGCTACATGATGTGAAAATTTCTTTCCTGATAGAAAATTTTTAAAAATATCATACGCAAGAATAATTTAGAGATCATGGAGCCATTGTTCTGGACCATTATATAAAAATAGAAACCAATTCATGCCAGGGGATGTTGCACCCTCAGCATCCTTAGTTTCAGCACTTATGACTTATTTTTTTAAAAAATATAGACTACAAAAAAAAAAAGGTTCCAAAACCTTTTAGAAAAAGACATATGATTGAAAATAATTCCTAGACCAAGAGTCCTGTGCACAGTTTGCAAACTGTGGCACACTTAGCACAGGGGTGTCACGGGCACTGGGCTTACAGGGCTCAAGCCCAGGTCCCAGCACCTGAGCCCCAGTGCCACTGCCGGGCCACCCACGGTGGCAGTGCGCAAGCCCCAAGTCACAGTGTGCCGAGCCCTGGGCCGTTTCGTGGACCAGCAGTGCTCCTGCCTTAGAGGACACTGAAAGTGAAATGCATCAAAAGTAGAACTGATTTTTTTTTGCCATTGTCTACACTTTAAGACATGCAGACAGTAAAGCACATAAGTAGTAACCAACTGAATTTTTTTTTTTAAATTTCTAGTCAACAAAATCATTGTTATCTGCCTAATCAGAGGTAGGATTGGGAATTTTTTCCTGTATTATTTCCTGATTTTTAAATGTGTAAATAAACTTAAAATATGACTTAATTGAGGTTTATTTTTATAGAGCATTAGGTACAGTGCTCATGTCAGCTAAATGGTTTACTTATTATCTGTAAAAAAGAACTTAGAACTTTTAGGTGATGCTAAGGCTAATGTGATCTAGGATGATGCATCAGAAGAGGTATTTTCAGACATGAGAGGGAGGGGTTAGCGCTGTTCTACAAGACACTGGTGAGATCTCATCTGGAATAGTGCATGCAGTTTTGGTCCCCCATGTTTAAGTAAGATGAATTCAAGCTCGCAATGTGTAGGAGAGTGCTACAAAGATGATCCGTGGAATGGCAATCTGAGCGTAGGAGAGATGACTTAGAGCGTGGCATGTTCAGCCTAATCAAAAGAAGACTGAGGGAAGATATGATTATGTTCTATAAATACGTTAGAGCAGTGCGTCCCACCCTTCTCTCTCTGCCATGGCACACCTTGATACCATTAATTATTTTGAGGCATACCACCCTACAGTGTCCAAATGACCTCATAAATATTCATGAGCCAATTCAGCACTCTCAGTAGTTCTTCAAAAAATTCTGTGGCACACCTGTGTGCCATGGCACACTGGTTGGGAAACACTGCATTAGAGGATAAATACCAGTGAAGGAGCGCAATTATTTTCAGTACGGTGCTAATGTGGGCACAAGAACAAATGAATATAACCTATCCTTCAGGAACTTTAGGCTTGAAATTAGATGCAGGTTTCCAGCCATCAGAGGAGTAAAGGTCTGAAATACTCTTTCAAGGAGAGCTTTGGAGGTGAAAAAATCTAGCTGGTTTAAAAACTGAGCTTAATAAATTGCTGGAGGCACTGGTGTGATGGAATGGTGGTATATGGCAATTTGACCAGTTTTTGACTACTAGTGCTGAATATGCCAGTGATCTGTGACAGGATGGGTCTGAGTTACTGCAGGGTAGTCTTTCTTGGGTGTCTGACTGGTGAGACTTGCCCACATGATCAGGGATTTATCTGATTGTCAAATTTGGGGTTGGGAAGTAATTTTCCCGCAGGGCAGATAGGACAGGGCTCGGGGGCTTTTTCACGTTCCTCTATAGCATGGGGCATGGTTCACGTGCTAAGGGAGTGTCTGTACTTTAAAGGCTTTACTACACGATTTGAGGACTTTAATCATTCAGTCATAGATTAGGGGTTTATTACAGTAGTGGGCAAGCGAGGTTTTATGCCTAATGCTGTGCAGGAGGGCAGACTAGATCAGGTGCCTCAAACTCAAATCACTATGAGGGCCGCATGAGGACTAGTGCAGGGCCCCATGAGAACTAGTACATTAGCCTGAGGGCCACACCACTGAAATCTCTTCATACAACAATATTGCAAATATCAGTAACAACAGTGTCATTGTGGGCCACAGGAAATAGCTTTCTAGGGCCAAGTGTTTGAGACCCCCTGGACTAAATGCTCATGTTGGCCCCTTCTGACCTCAAAGTCTGTGTGCCTAAGTAGTCCATAGAATCCTGGCCAAAGTTGCCCCATAACTGTTGCAGCTGCAGAATGTAGTGGTTCCCGCTTTAAACTCATGAAGACATACCTATGTTCTTCATGACAAGGGACACTTCCGTGTACAAGACAAGCATGGAAACCTGTGGCACTTAAAGACTAACAAATTTATTTACTGTCTTTAAGTGCCACAGGACTCCTTTCTTGTTATACTGACCTAGACTAACATGAGTAACCCTTTGGAAGTTAGGGCACAAGCTGGCCACTCCAGTGAACAAGACACTGTGCTATCTGTTCCTGTCCAAGCACTTATTACTTAATTTAGCAAGAGAAAGAGTAGGAAAGTCAACTCAGATTGGTAAACCACATTTGATGCTGAAAAGAAAATCTTCAGTGTGCTCATGAAATGGTAATTACATCTTAGATACATACTTTAGTTATGCTTTAATTATATGTTTAGATCTTATAGGCGGCCCGCAAAGTGGCCCTTCAGCTAGGGCCCTAGATGTCCTAAAACCACCACTGCACAAATAGGCATGCAATACTTCTTCCACGTGGCTGGAAAGAAAGGCTCTTCACACATTTCAGTTTGGGATTGGCAATACAGCCACGAGCACTTACCAGAATCACAGTTTATGCCACCCGTGCCAAGGTGGCATATAAATCCTCATATTGCTGGAGTTAGAGTCCTTTATACAGGGACAACTTGCCTGACACAGAAGAGTGGGCATGCAGGGGCAGTTTATATAGGGCTCCTCTGTGGACCGCTTTGGTTTATAATTTAACCATTCAGGTTTAGCACAGAAGGCAAAGGAAGAAGCGTTTAATCACAATAACTTCTACTCTCACTGAGCTGAAGATATCCAGTAAAAGACAGAGCCCTTAGCCTTCCTTCTCCAACGGCCAGATTAAGGTACAGGCTATAAGGGCTGCAGCCCTGGACCCCAGCCTAAAGGAGTGTCCTGCAGCCTCCCCCAAAAAAATCTGGCCCTGGCTAGCTTCTGCTGTCCCACCCACCTTTACTCACCCAGGCTCCAGGCTGGACAGTGTGCTCCAGATGAGCCAAGCAGCCCAGGGCAAAAGTGCCACAAACCAGCTGCAGCCCCCTCCAGAGTCCCCTCTCATCCCCCCAGGAAGCAGTGCCAGCCTGTGCCCCCCCCCCAGCCCCTCTCCTGCAGCCGCACTAGGTCATAGTCACTTCTCCCCCTGCACCCCCAAGCAGCACCAGGCCATGGTCTCATGCCCTCCCCCCCACCCCAGGCAGTGCCATGCCACCATTGTTTCCCCCCCCCCAGTGCCAGATGTGGTCTGAGAGCCCCCACGCCACCCACCAGCCACAGGGGCAGGGCTGGACACCCCAGTTGGGGGTACAACTATGGTGGGGAAACCCCATAAGGGTGGGCATGCAACCCCAGGCCTTGATCCAGCCCTGCCTCCTCTACATCTCTGCTCACCCCTTCTTGGGCATCCTTGGGCAGGCCTCCTGTTGGCTTTGTCAAGCCATGCTTAGCAGATACAGCAGTCAAGCTATTGCCAGGAGAAAAGGAGATGTTTTGCTGCTGCGGACCAGGCACCATCAGGACCCTAGGTCCAATTCAGAGTCCGAAACACAAAAGTGAAACTAAGTCAGACCAGGACACTTCCAATACTCAGGGAACCAGTCAGCCTAGGAAGACAACAATGGAGACTGAGAGGAGACCTGGAAGCCTTTGTTTGCTCTTTCCAAATACATCAGCGTGAGGGAAGACCTAGGGAAGCTAATGGCCACTGTTGGCCCAAAACCTACTGGGGATAAACTTGCCAGGGCTCCGCTGAGCGGGAACTCAGAAGACAGGTCCAAATATCAGCGGATAAGCAGGGTGGGGGGGGGGGGGACCCCGCAACAGCTAAAATGGTGTCCAGATAGTATTCTCATGCAGGGAGGGCCTCTATGAAGAAGCCTGACCTATATCTAGCCCTTAAACAAACCTTCTGACCCTGCTTTAACCACTGAACATCTGCAGGTGGTGACACGCTCTCTCCACTTGGTGATTAGCCTGGCTCCTCCACCTCCTACAGCAATCACAGGTGATGCTGATTGTGGCATCAGCCCTTCCAGTGAGCTGCCCCCTCATCTCTGCTGCCAGCGCGAGGATCTCATAGAGCTCAAAGGCCAGAAGACAACCTGTAATCCTCTCACCTGATCCCTGTCTGACTTAGTTCCTGAACTAACACCTGCTTGAACCAGCGCAGACCTCCAAGGAAACCATTCCATCTGGATTAAACCTGACCTGAGCTGGAGGCTACAGTGCAATTTATGGGGAGAGGCTCTTGTGGGCTACTCCTAGCTAGCTCTGGGAGGGGCGTTGGGGCTGGGAGCCACAACTCCCAGGTTCTATAAAGGGCAGCAGCTTGCCCAGGACTTGAAATTGTGTGTGGGGGGGGGGGGGGGGAGGGGAGGTGTTGGTGGCCTCACTAAATTCGTATAACACTGCTACTAGCTTACGGGCGGGGGGGGGGGCCAATGTTAGGGACATCCTTGATTGTGCGCGTGGACTCGGGAGTGAGGGTAATGGGGCTTTAGCACAGCCCAGGCTGTTCCCTCCCCTTAAAAGCCTGGGATCTGACAGTCAAAAAGGCCCATGTCTCAGGACTGAGGGCCATGAGGGTATGTGACAGGGAAGACCTGAGCAAGCCATCTTTAAGTCAAATTACTAATCAGTCTAAGTCAGGTTAATTAAAAAAAAAAAAATCCACAGCCTCAAAAAGCATAGCAGTGTGACTCCCATCAGCATGGGGCAGTGGTGGTGGCAAAGCCTCATTGTTTCTACACTATTCTCACCCCCTGCCTGGGCACTGACCAACAGGACCCGCTCCAGCTTAGCTGCCAGCCCCCCACCTTGCCCCTTTAACATCTGTGTCTTCAACATGTGCTGCTTTGGCGAGGCCAAAGGGGCCAATGGCAGGGGCTGCACTGGCTGAGATGTGGGCTGGGAGGGAGTGCTACTATTTGGAGGCATGAATTAAAACTACCTGGGTCTCTGCAGGCCTAAGAGGGGCCAGCTGGTGGGTGTGAGGACTGCTATGTGGTGCCTCAACTGAAGGATGCCACTCTGGCAGGCATAGGGTTACCAGACACCGAAGCATGGAAAGGAGGACAGGGAGGTACTAAAAGGCGGACATCGGCGGACACATGGAGAAAATGTACTATTCTTCTATTTTTAGGGGACCCTGGAATGCTTCCCCCTGTAAGTAAAAAGCCAGACCAAGTCATGTATTTTTTTAAACTGTCTGCCAGCTGGCGGACGCAAAGGTAAAAAGGAGGACATGTCCTCCTTTTGCCACATCTCGTACCCGTAGGCAGGTAAAACCACTTAGTGACTAGGGTCCCAGAGGAAGCTGCAGCTCTGCACGTTGAGCCAGCAGAGCTAATTCCCAGCATGGCCAGGAGAAGGTGCCAACCACTGGTGAGCAGAAAACCCTGTCACAGCCCCCATTGCTGACACAATTTGTAAATGAGCCTTCTATGGTTTTCACTGCCCTCTGCTGAACTGCCACTCATGACCATCACCTAGCTGGTTGCCCGCCTGGCTGAGCAAAAAGCTATCCCTGTGTTTGGTTGCTGAGTATGACGTACCAATACTGACACTTCCAAGTGATCTTAGTTACTGCTGCATCACAGGCTTTCATACAAGACATCACTTGATAAATTCTTACTGTACATAAGGCCCTACTTGAATTAGGGGATGGCTGCCACCAGACGCCATGAGATGTGGACAAGCAATGGAAAACTGCAGGAAAGACATAATGAACCTTACTAAGTCTGGTAATGGAAGTCCACTGTTGTTTTACTGTGACTTTCTGCTGTCTGCCACTTGGGGCAGAGAGCGGCCACCTGGGCTTCCCATTGTCAATACTTCAAGTTAGGTAGGGTCCAGTAATATTGTATACCAGGGTTTCGCTGTGGCTGCAGGGCCACCGATTTCATTTTTATAACTCTGAGAGCCACCAGTCTCTGCCAGGAGATCTCCCACCCACTGCAGCCAGACCGAAGGAACAGAGTTGATCCCTTGGCTGCAGCAGGGAAACTGCACGTCCTGTAGCCCTCTGTACGCCACGTGGGTTCCTAGGCTGTAGTCGCCTTCCGCTAGGTAACAAAAAAAGCAGTGCTCCCATTCCTTTAGCTGCAGCAGTGACCCCAGCACTTATGGGCCTAGGTGGAGTGCTGCGCCATGCTCCCTGCAACAGCCAGGGGGAGGGGACTGCTGCTCTCCCATCCCCTAGGCTGAAGCAAGGAGCCTATATCAGTCTTTCAGCAGAGCCCCCACAGACGTGCTCTGCCTGGATCCTTAAGCAGCAGGTCCATTCTACCGCTAGCGGGGGCAGGCCCACAGGTTGGGAACCACTGCTCTATACAATTACCCTCTTACAATTGGCTGTCTCCTTTCATCTCATCTTTTTTTTTTAAATATAACTATACCTTCCTTTTCTCTGCCTGTAGACTGAGCTGCTCAGACAAGCAAATACGCCCTTCTTTGGATAAGACAGATTGTTTATGCAATAAAAAAAACAAGGCATCGTGTGGCACTTTAAGGCTAACAGATTTATTTTTCGCATGAGTTTCCGTGGGAGAAAATCCCGCATCTGACAAAGTGGGGTTTTCTCCCACGAAAGCTCATGCAAAAAATAAATCTGTTAGTTTTAAAGTGCCACATGACTCCTTGGTTTTTTTTGCTGGCCTAGACTAACACGGCTATCCCTTTGGAAATTGTTTATGCAATGCTTGTCTCTTACAGTCTAAGACTGTAATGCTAGCACAAGTATAGAGTTGTACACACACCATATAATCATCAGGGAATTACTGGTTTTCCAGTGATCTATGACAGTGGGTCAATAATGTGTCCCGACACAAAGGGTGCGAACCACTGTTCTATGCCATGCAACCTTTGGGGGGGTGGGGGGGAAGTGAATTAGCAAACAAAAAAAAGGAATAGTTTTTGGAGCACTGGTATATGGGCGCATTATCCCAATGGGGAATCTTGACAAACATTATATGCCAAAGGCAAAGCGTAAGCATCCTTTATTTTTATTATTTTAAAAAGCCAAGTCAAACCTAGTACATTAAATACAATACATGCTCTTCCCTGTTTCATAAATGAAGTCAAAAACATTAACCTTTGACATTAGAACCAGCTATTGATACAGACACAGAGGACTGCAATAGAACGCCAGCCAATCTTTTTAATATGCAAGTCAACACCAAACTATCGCCTCTAGTCTCAGGAAAAACATGGAGACCACAGTTAAGAGTGAGGGTACAGTACTGCTAACACAAGTAGGAACATTACAAAAACCAGCTGTTCCCTACTGTACAGGTGACATTTCTTCCAAGATACCAGCTGGTTTCAGCAAAGCCAGGTTCTGAACTAAAATCTGAAAGGCAGACTATTTCGGTAGGCTGGGAGAGGTGGAGAAAAAGGTTAGGCATAATACCCCTTCAAACTGTCACTTTTAAAAACATACTTACTACCAAACGCAGTAAAGATCTTCATTACGGCGCTGACTGATGCAGCGTGGAGAATATGCTGTGGCTGGCTGGAAAAGCAACTCCTCTTAGCAGCTGCAATGTATTTGGGGTAGCTGTGTAGACAAAGATAGTGACTTTTTTGTTTCCATTTAGCTCATTTTAAGCAATGCCAAGGAAAACCCAGGTCTCAGCTATTTCTTGTTTAGAAAGAGCATGAATATAAGAAGCAGCTTAGCTGTGGTGTCCTGCGCATCAGTACATAAACCTGCTCTGGAGTTGCAAGAACACAATTATTCACCCCTGGAAAAAAACAAAGGACAACTAGCCAAGATGAGTTAAGTGTCCAAGTCTAGCATATCCTGTATGTAAGTGCATTTCCTGTCTTAGGACAGGAAGTTGGTCGTATTTACACTGATGCAGTTTTATAGTCAGTATCAAAGATGGACTCGGGGGGATATTCAGTAGGCGCTTTGAAATCCAAAGCTCCTTCCTTCATTTGAGATGCTGAATTAAAAAAAGCTAATACTGTGAAAGCGCCCCTGCTTCCTAAACTAGGTTCCCTCCTTTAAATAGGATTTTCACCGCTGGTACCAATTTAGCTACTCAGTATCTTGAATTGTGTATATAAACCCTTGGGGGGGGGGGGGAGTGACATCTTCCAACGCTACAGAACTCAGCTCAAAGTAGAATTCCACAGTTGGCTGTGATCTCATATTTTTGTATAAAATGACCTGGAATATTTTCTGCCTCATTTAGCTTTTATTTGAAAAGTATAACAATCCATCACTGCATTCCTCAAAGCATGTTGGAAATATTATTTATTGATCATCTTAAGTAAAGCCACAGCTGCTTTAAAAAAGAAACCCCATGCACTACAGCACCTTTTGAGCAGCAATATTTCTTTTAAAACGCCTAGCTGATAACCCTACTAAACAGACACTTTTCATGATACTACATCCTAAAAGGAAATCGCTGAACTCCGTTTTGTGGTTTCCTCACAACTGTAGTGCTTTCAATTTTCAAAGCTATGAACAAACCTCACAATGCCCCAGTGAGGTAGATGATTATCCCCATTTTACAGACAGGGAAACAGGGGCAGAGCAGCCAAGTGATTTTTGCCCAAGGCTAAGTAGCAGAGTTGCGATTAAATGCAGACATGCCTGAATCCAACTCCAAAAATCATTCCACTAACTAGCTCAACTCTTGCTTTTAATTTTGTACCTTTGCTTCCACCCCCCCACCCCCACTAGGAAATGCAACTTTGTTGCTTAAGTCATCTGCTCCTGCTACTTATCCCCCACATGCATTCTTTGTAACCCTAGCAGCTACTTGCAATGTCACCAAGTTTCTGACAGGGTCAATGTGTCTTGTAAAACAATCCTAAGGAAGTAAATCAGTAGCATTTTTTTAAAGATGCACTTGTAACATTATTACAAATTGGAAGCAAACCACTGCTCTTCAATCAGCTGACTTCAGTGGCATTACTCAAGTGAGTAAAACTTGATTTTTACAACCAGCAAAAGAAATTTTTTTCTGGTTAGAATTGGCTGCCACTGAGCATTTTTTTTGTCTTGAAGTGCTCTGAAAAGTTAAGACCATAAAAAAGTGCATAAACTCATAAACCATTCATCTAGCGCCTATGAAAACTGACACAACCTCAGAGGAGGTGAAGTTCTGACATGTTCATTATCATCCCAGCATTTGAGTTTAAAATGTGGCATAATACATTGCGCACATGATCACTGTACAAATAGGGGGAAGACTAAAACTGAACCTTTAGATTTTACCCTCTTCCCCCTTTTTATTTTGTGTTCTACTTATAAATATTAACAAATCGTACACAGGTAGGTAATACTGAAATACAAAAGTCTTTTAGGATGCAGTTAAGGACAAGTACTGCAGCCCTCACGTTGTAGCAAAACATTGGTATCAAACATTTAACAAGGTCTTGCATGACAACAAGCCATCTTGCATGCAATTTATATACACAGTCAAGTTAAAAAAGACTTCAATACAAAATGAAAGAATCCACATGTTATGTCCCACTTGAAGTTTGGCCTAAACCTTTGTTATGGCAAATATAGGCTTAAAACAAATAGTATTTTTAAAACAGAGGAAAAAAAAGGTGTGTTCCCATTAGTCATGGCCATTCTAAGAGCCTCTCTGTCAAAGCCACTAAACACATGCAGCTCCCATGGGCTCCAGCGAGAGCATGGGGGCTCAGCACTTCTGAAGTTAGGCCCTAAATAGTCTGCTATATTTTAAAGTGCTGGAACAGCAACATACATGGGCAAGAGAGAACTGGTGCGATCATCTAATTTGACAAACTCATTGTATAGACCCTAGGCAAGTTTTCCCATAGCTAACAAGGTGGGCTCTTATTAGAACTTGACAAAATAAATGTGGGTCTAGAGCCATCTGATTGATCCCACAAAAATCATCTTTAGCACAAAAATACATGTTTATGAACTGCTACGAAGTAAGAGTGAAGACAACATAACTACCCATCTTTTCAATAATGCCTGGGTCTGAAGACGTCTGAAAATTCTGACAACATGCAGCACTTTGCAGTTAGTTTAGCTCATTGGTACCTTCTTGTTTGTAGGAAAAGCTGTGAACTGTCTTGGATATGGTCAGAAAAAGCGAGCAGCATGGTCAATGAAGGGAAGAGAGGAAACTTTGATCTAGTTCTAGTGTACGGCACAACTGACAAGAGTAGAGAAATCTGGTTCAAGAGCTGTGCGTTTGGTAGAGAGAAATTCGACAACACCTTTTTATTAGCTTGGATTCCATTCAGTAACTCAGAACTAAAATGTGCAAGGGACATTGATGTCTGTGGAGCAGAATCATGGCCTACTTCTTTGGACAGTGACTGAAGCTAGCCTGGATGCAAAAACCAGTTTTGTAGAGAGTAATGGATAACTGACCTGTCTGGGGAGTCATAGAGTTACACACATTGTTAAGAATTGGTAGAGAAAATAAAAGCCAAATTCTCTGTCCCTTACTTACCCTTGGGCAATGCCCACTGGAGTCAATGAAGGCTGTGCACGTGTACCCAAAGGCAGAATTTGACCTGTGGCACTTACTGCAGCATCAAGTCTGCCTCCTCTTCCTGTCTAGTTAGTGCCAGCTCTTTGGGGGTTCTGTTCATTCTCAATACCCCTGAATAACAAGTCTGAACAAAAACTAAAATCTTAAAACGAAAGTTTCAGTGAAAACCAGTCCTGTTCAAACCAGCTATGTATGTGACAAGAAGGAAGGCAGATGTCTTGTTTGCTATTAAAATAGCAGCTGTCTGTAATAGAGTGACAGTAAGTGCTGGAATGATCGTTCCTAAATATCAAAACTTTTCTTATTAAGTGTGAAGCCTTGTATTTTTCCTAGTGAGTCTGTTCCCCGGTGGCCTTAGACAAGGAAGCCTCATATTATATAGCTGCACAGCCCTTTTACCCCCCCCCCCAGTATGCTTCACATACGTTATCAGACAGAACAAGCATTACATTTCTGAAAGAAAAGCGAACAGTCCTCACATATTATTGGAGAACATGACTGTTCCAAAAGGTGATATTTAAATCCATAATGACTCTTCAGGCCCACATCACAAAAACTGACAACCAGAAATGTGGCACAGTCACTGTAGTAAAATAGGTTCCATGTTTAATGATGCTGTTTGCTCATAGTAGATACACAAACAAAGCGTGATCTATTCATTTTGCAAGGCAGCAAGATGATAATTCAGTATATCAAATAAGTCACAATTGTGCATGCAGGCCTGTCTTTTTTCAATAGACTATGTGTGTGTTGGAGAGAGGAGGTGGTCAGGGGCATCTGGGACAAAACCCAAGGGGATTGCAGCCACTTAACAGAATTTTTTTTTCTCGTTCAGTGGTATTTCCCTGCAGTATAACCATCACTTGGAATTTACCAGCCATTTTTTTTTCTTGCTAACTTAGAAACCCTTTTAATGTAGTAAGTAAAACTAGAAGTCCAAAGGCATGAATTGTTCTTGGTTCTGGTTGCAAGAGATCTGTGCAATCTTCGGTCCTTGGCCCATGTTTAGGGTCAATCGCTGAGGATGGCCCCCGGCAGCTCATTCGTTAGTGTGTGCCAGCGCTCTATTTTCTTGTCCTTGTTTTTCAGGCAATCAAACCAGTGCTTCAGCCGCTCACCTTTGGCGTTAATTCCTAACACTACTCCACCTAAATGAAGAGAAAGATGGTCAGTTCATGCCAGCAGAGGTAAGCCAAGCTGTGCACACCTGTTCAACTACACAGCAAAATGCATGGGGCACAGCTCTGCAAAGCTTTCCATGTTCTTTGGTAGCATTAGAAAGAGCTGTTTAGAGGAGTGAGTGCTGATGGGAGTCCTCACTCACAGGTACAGTTGCTTCCTTTTAGTGTGGGTGGGTGGGCAGTAAGTACAATCAATGGGTAAATGAAAGCTTTCTGGCTATGTTATCCTGGCCCCACTCACCCAGTGCTGGGAGCAGGGAAGCTGTACATCTTTCAAAGAAGGTTAATGGGCCTGGCCTCCACTCTGTCCCATGATCCTTTTATGGTGCTAGCCCTCTCCTCTAAGTTAATACTCTTTGGAGTATCACACTACAAGTGATTTGTTTATTTAATTTGTTTCACTAGAAATATCCATCTTGATTTAACAGATCCCTTGGGGTTCGGGGTGTTGGGCTAGGACTGGGCTGAGAAAAGGAAAAGCCAATTAAATCACATGCCAAAGTATTCTATGCTTAGTAGAGCAAACACAAACGCTAGAATAGTCTGTCCTTTTTAAGAATGGCTGAAAATGGCCCCCTGATTCCAAGAGCATTAGGAGCTAATCAAATTTCCTCGGCCATAAATCACTGTGGCCACAAGTAAAATGACCTCTAAATAAGCGAAGGTGGCTTGAAGCCTTTGCATTCAACAAAGGCATATTAGGCTTCCACTTTCACTCCTCTCTGGCTCTTTGAAAATCAAGGTGGAATGGAGAGAGGCTCATCTACAGGGCAGTAGGAAGCTGGAGCTGAGTGTGAGGGTTAAATAAATAAACATATAGTGTGCAGCCAGCTAGTTATGGGAGATTTACACCCAGCTGCCAGACAGGCTCACTGGGTCCCTTCATTCACTCCTATTTCAAAGCAAAGTAGCAAAGTGAATGACAGAACCTTTAATGTGTGGCAGCAGGATCCATGTGGGCAGGCTAGCATGTGCTAGATTTCTACCTGAACTTGCTGCAAGCTTAGTGTTCAGCCAGACAAGTTCTCAGCTGATTGTCAAAGGGCAAATGCCCAAAGCTACTTGAAACTTTCTCACTTACCAATAAAATCATTTGATTTTCCAATGTCATAATCCCACACAGTGACTTCTAAGGTCTTCTTGGCCAGGTCACCATGCTTTATCTCGTAACAAAACTCCTGAGGGGACAAGAGATTGATTCAGGATGTAGCATGTTGTCTCCTAAACGCTAGCTTTGCTGGTGCAGCGCAGTGTGCTTAGACCACCTCAATGCAAGGATCAAAATGGTTCACAGAAAATGCTTAGCAGCTATAGCAGCAAAGGAAGTTTGAAGGTGCTAGTTAATAGGTTGGAGTGGCCTGCAGAGCATGTCAGCTGGATGGAACTGAAGAATGGTAGGCCAGTGATTGAAGCAGGTAGTTCTGAGGATTACAATGCTTCCTGGGATTTTAATGCCATTTGTTTTCTGAGCCATGGAAATTCTCATTTAACAGAGATGAAGCACATGCAAAGGGAAGAGAATCACTGAGCCAATGCTCACGTTCTGGGTAGGCTGCAAGGACTTTAATTACATAAGATAGAACACCTCATAGCCATTCAAAGTGATAGTCCTACGACTGAGAGGCTATGTCCACACATACATCATTATTTCAAAATAAGTTATTTTGAAATAAAGTCCTTATTTTGAAATAAGTTAACTCGAATTAAGAAAATGTTAATTCGAGTTAAGGGAAAGCCTGCTTTCGGAACAGCTGTTATTTCGAAATGGTTATTTCGAAATAAGGCTGTTTGGATGTGTTGTTTCGAAACAACATGTCCAAATGGCCTTATTTTGAAATAACCATTTCGAAATAACAGCCATTTTGAAATGAATGGGGTTTAACCTGTTTCAAAATGACGGTTCTTATTTCGAAATGATAGAGCCTGTTATTTCAAAATAAGAAAACATCGTGTGGACATTCAGTTTTTTATTTCGAAACAACCAGTGTTGTTTCAAAATAAAAGACTCGTGTGGACATACCCAGAGACATTAGCAAGTTGTGCAACGCAAGGCTTTTTCCCTGCATTAACAGAAGCACGTAAATGAGAGGAAGGATTGCCTAGTTGTTAGTTCACTAACCTGGGATTTGAAAGACATGGGTTCAGTTCTGTTCACTACTATAGCCCTCCTGTGTGACCATGTTAAGCCTAGACCCTGCTGTTAGGCACCTAAATAGCACTGAGGATCTGTGCTGTAGCCTACAGTATGTCCCTCCGTATCTGGCAGGCAGAATGAAGACACTATCACTCCTCTAGTGCACAGAACCAAGGAGGCTACAGCCATTAAAGCAGGGGTCTCAAACATGTAGCCCGCAGGCCGCATGTGGCTCCTAAAGCTATTTCCTGCAGCCTGCAGTGACACAATCGTTACTGATATTTGCAATATCATTGTATGGAAAGGTTTCAGTGGTACGGCCCTCGGGCTAATGTTCTAATCCTTATGCAGCCCTCGGGGTGATTTGAGTTTGAGACCCCTGCATTAAAGTATGTCAGGCACTGAGATGTCACGGGATGAAGCCATAAAGTGCCCACAGGAGATAAAACAACTAATCCTTTGCACCCTGCCACACCAGCATCAGCCAGGCCAGGTAGCTGAGTTCATGTGACAACCTGTGTTCAGTCTGATAACTGAGATGGGAATGAGGTTCTACACCAGCTTCCACAGGGGTTCCAGTCAGTGCCACAGGAAGGGTGTTTTGAGATTGCAGCGGAGCATTTAGAAAGACAGAATGAAACTGGATGTCCCATAGCTGGGAAAAGGGATGTGATTTATAGGTCTCTCACTTTGAAGAATGAGAGCAGCATTTCAGCCTCTACCAAACACAATGCGATGCACAAGTACCTCATTGAATTCAGGGTTTAGTGTTTTCTTTTTTACTGCAGTCTTGTGCTTTGATTTCTTGTCCTCGTCTGGTTTCAAGTAACTGTAATTATAATAAAGAACTTAGTCAGAAAAGACAATCACCTTGCTCATCCCTAGTCCCAATGCCCCAGGTTTCTGAAAAGCCACAACTGTCCAGAGCTCCAAAGAGGTAGCCGTGCTAGTCTAGTTCAGCAAAAGGGAGTCCTGTGGCACTTTCAAAGACTAACCCATTTATTTATCACATGAGCTTTCATGGGAGAAATGTGATAAATAAATGGGTTAGTCTTTAAAAGTTACACAAAACTCCTTGTTTAACTGTCCAGAGCTTGATCTACAGGTTTCTGTAGAGTTGCCAAGAAGGAGTAGGATTCTTCATTGGCTTATTCCTTCTCCCTCTGCTACAACGGAAGACTTTTTAACTTGTTTTCCTGATTACCACACTTGCAAAGGTAGTGCATGAGGTGCTCCAAAGTTTGTAAAATGCTGTGGACAGGACTGCGGCTACCATGGCATGTGGTATTAGGTAAATACAAAAGAAACAAATAAGCAAACCCACCCAAACCAACCAGACAAAAAGAAAATAAAAAAATACAGAGTACACAAAAATAAATAAAGCAAAGCAAAATAAAATCCACACTGAAATCTATGAAACAGAAAATAACTAACAATAATTTGTTAGTCTTTAAGGCTGTGTTCACACAGACCCCTTGTTCCGGAACAACGGAGGTTGTTCTGGAACAAGGTTTCGGCTGTTCACACGACGCATGGTTGTATCGGAACAACGGTTCCCGTTGTTCCGATACAACCGTGTTGTTCCGAAACAAGTTAAACCTCATGCGAGGACGAAACAACGTCCTCGCGGAACCACTTGCTTCGGAACAATGCGTGTGAACGTGTTGTTTCGGAACAAGATGTTCCGAAACAACCGTTCACGCGGTGCCCCCTCAGCACCCTGGCCAGGGAACCCTCAGCACCCTGGCCAGGGTGCTGAGGGGTGTCCCTTGGCCAGCGCCTGCAGAGCGGAGCTGCAGGCACCGACAGGGTTCAGCGCAGCCCAGC
>ML681971.1:27046823-27059445 GCA_007922195.1 Podocnemis expansa
GCCGCAGCAGCGGCTCACCCCCAGGGGGCTGCAGCCCCCTGCAGCAGGTAACGAGATAGCACGTTCACAGTGTGAACGTGCTATTTCGATTCCTGCCTTTTTTCCTTATTTCGAATTAACTTTTTGTTAATTCGAAATAAGTTGTTTCGAAATAAGGGTTATTTCGATATACGGTTGTTGCGAAACAACCATATCGAAATAACTGGCTGTGTGAGAACACAGCCTAAGTCATTTACAGCTTGTCTCCTCCCTAATCCCCTCAGTCATGTCCCTCACTGCCTCCATTCCCTTAAGTTCCCTTCTGTCCTTAGGCCCGGCCCCCCCACGCCTGACCCCCCCATCGCTTCCCTGAGCTGCCAGCTGCTCCTCCCCCACCCTCCTCTGACCTACCAGTTGCTTGGTGCTCCCTGCCTCCACCCTTCTCTGAGCTCTCTGCTGCCAGCTCACCCCCCCACCCCCCGCGCTGCTGGCTGTGGAGCTACTTGACAGACCAGCGATTTTAACGCCACCAGCCTGAAGCAGCTCCTTGCTGGCGAACTGCAATTTTCCTTTGAAGAGCTGCAGTTTGGCTATGCCTGTTATGGAGACTAACAGATTTCTTCAGGCATAAGCTTTCGTGGGCTCCAACCCACTTCATCAGATGCATTTCGTAGGTTGGAGCCCACAAAAGCTTATGCGTGAAGTTAGGATATGCCTACACTTACAATTTAGTTCAAATTAAGGAGGCTTAATTTGAACTAAATTAGTGCATATCCACACTAGCTTTCATTAGTTCAAACTAAGGCGTTCCCTTAGTTTGAACTAAGGAAAGCCTAGTTCGAAGTTATAAAACCTCCCTTAAGTTCCAGGTGATGGTTAATTTGAACTCATTAGTTCGAATTAAGCCAGTGGAGGTATGTTAATTCGAACTGTTAGTTCAAATTAACCACAGTTTGATTTTACCTATGCAATAGTGCCCCTTGCCTGATTCAAACGAGCAAGTCCTGTGTATTGACATGCTAGTTCGAATTAGGGTTTCTAGTGTGGCCATGTTAATTTGAATTAACCTAATTCAAACTAATTATTAGTTTGAATTAATTGGTTTGAATTCAGTTAATTTGAACTAACCTTCTAAGTGTAGACATAGCCTCAGTCTATAAGGTGCCACAGGACTCTTGTTGATTTTGCTGCACACAGATTAACACGGCCACTCCTCTGGATATTTCTAACATTACAAACTCTCTTCTCAGGCCTCATTTATACTGCAGGTGCTTTTTTGGCAGCAATCAAAGGGAGATGTGCCTTACTTAAAAGAGCTTGCATATGTCCCCGTGACTGCCTAATGCCTATTCACCGCAGCGTCTTCTGTGCATGTTGGCTCACCCCTATTCTATTTGAGTGGGTGGTCTTCAGGGATCAACTTAGCAGGTCTTCACAGATCCACTCAGTCAATAAGGAAGCTTGATCTGATGGTGGCCACTGCTAGCAAAGACTTGCCCTCGGTGATTAGACTGTGCGGTGTGAATGGAGGGCCATGAAGTGTACTTTGTTGGGGGGTTTCATGCTCTTGCACAGGCAGTGGAAGTAGTGGCTGCCAACCATTCTGCAATACCAGAACTCGAGGCAGATCATGGGGAAACAGATTCATACATGTTCTTGCATGTTGCTCATGACAAGTAAACAGCTTTTTTGAGATGGACCAACCAGAACTGCATTCAGTATTCACGGTGTGGGTGTACTGTAGATTTTATAGTGGCATTATGATAGTTTCTGTTGTATAATCTATTTCTTTCCTAATGATTCCTAACGTTAAGCAGGTTTTCAGCTGCTTCTGATGCACATGGAGTGGATGTTTTCAGAGAACCGTCCACAACAACTCCAAGATCTTTTCCATGAGTGCTAACAGCTGATTTAGATCCCATATTCATTTTGTATGGGTAGTTGGGATTATGTTTTCCAATGTGCATTACTTAGCATTTACCAACACTGATTTTCAGTTATTTTGTTGCCGTCATCCAGTTTTGTGATACCCATTTTGCAGTCTCCTTTCAACTCAACTATCTTGAGTAGTCTTGTATTGTCTGCTACTTTTGCCACCTCACTGTGTACCCCCTTTTCTAGATTATTTAACAACATATTTAACAGCAGTAATGTAAGTATGGGTCCGCAGGAAATACCATTATTTATTTACCTGTCTCCAGTCTCAACATTGACCATTTATTCCTACCCTTTGTTTTCTGTCTTTTAACCAGATACTGATCCAGGAGAGGGCTTTCTCTCTTACTCCATGGGTGCCTACTTTGCTTAAGAGCCTTTGGTGAGGAACCTTGTGAAAGCCTTTCTGACAGTCCAAGAACACTATCCACTGGATCATCCTCATCCATATGTTTGTTGAAACCCTCAAAGAATTCCTTTACAAAAGTGCTGTTGACTCTTCCCCAACAAATGAACTTATGTGTCTGCTTATTCTGTTTCAGCCAATTTGCCTGGAACTGAAATTAGGCTTACTGGCCGGTTATTGCCAGGATCACCTCTGGAGCCTTTTTAAAAAATTGGTATCATGTTAGTTATCCTCCTCCCAGTCATGTAATACAGGAGCTGATTTAACTCATAGGTTACCTGTGTACCAAAACTTAGTGGTGCAACATTTTCATATTTGAGTTCCTTCAGAACTGCTTGGTGAATACCATCTGATCTTGGTGAGTTCTTACTGTTTAACAGAGCAAACTGTTCCAAAATCTCCCAAATTGAGGTGTCAGTAGAGAAGAGTTCCTCAGATTTGTCACCTGAAAAGAATGGCTCAGATCTGGGAATCCTCTGCCATGAAGACTGATGCGCAGAATCCATCTACTTTAGCCACAATGGCTTTCTCTTCCTTGAGTGCTCCCTTAGCTCTAGTGGCCTCACTGATTGTTTGACAGGCTTCCTGCTTCTGATGGACTTAAAACATTTTTGCTGTTAGTTTTTGAGTATTTTGCTAGTTGCTCTTCACATTCCCTTTTGGCTTGCCTAATTATACTTTTACACTTGACTCAGGGGCATCGCTGGTTCCTTGCACACGGGGGCACATGCTCCAAGCAATGTTCCCTGTAAGCTGTGTGGCCGTGTAGCCCCCCCGCTGCTGCCCCGTGCAGAGGACACTGCTGGCCACACGCAGCCAGCAGCCAGAGTCCCTACCCTGCCAGAAGACTTTGTCTTCCAGCTGGCTTAGAGCTCCTCCAGAGCTGGGAGTTTGCAAAACTCCCTCCCAGAGAAGCACTGACAGAGCATGCTCAGATGTTCTGAGCATGCTCCATCAGAGCTTCTCTGGCCAGAGGAGCCATGGCTTGGCGCCTCTCCAGCAGCTGGGTAAGAGTGTGGGGTGGCAGGGGTTGGGCCAGCTGGGGGGTTGCTGGGGGAGCAGGCTAGGGTGGGAGGAGGGGATTGGGCTGGCTGAGAGGAGCTTACCGGGAGACTGGGGCAGGGAGCAGCTGCAGGCTCGGGCCCATGCAGTGACAGGAGCGGGCCTGCAGGAGGCTAGGATTGGACCCGGGGGGGGGTGCATTGAGCAACATGAGTTGCTCACCTGCTTCAGGGCCTAAGTGGGAACATTGGCCCAAGTCCCAGCGCCAGTGCCCCGAGTGCCTGGTGTGGCCCCTGCCTGTCCTGGAACCCTGGCCAGGAGAGGCAGGTGCCACTGCCCATGGTGGCGCCTGCCTCTCCCAGCCAGGGATCTGGGGCTGGGCTGGTGGTGGCACCCTCAGACCAGATCAGGCCTACCTAAGGCACTGAATTGGACCTAGGGGGCGGGGTCCAGATCTGGGCCTGGGTCTTTTCTTGGGGCAGCATCGCTCCTGACTTGACTTGCCAAAGTTTATGCTCCCCTCTATTTTGCTCTGTAGGAAAATTGCACTTTTTTGGTCATCTTACTATGTTTTTTAGTTGGGGATGTGTATGTATTTTGAGCTTTTATTATGGTGTTTTAAAAAGTTTCCTTGCTGCTTGCAGGCATGTCACTTTTGTGCCTGTTTCTTTTAAATTTCATTTAACTAGTTTCCTTGGTTTTATGTCCTTCTCCTTTCTAGTGAGCTCCCTTGTTATTTTCTTTTTCACAACTATGTTAGATTTAATTACGTTACAGTTGCTGTCACCAAGCAGTTACCTCTTAGACCTTGTGCTATCTGGTTTCCCCACGAAGACTCTGCCTGCTGCTCTAGGGAAAGGCAATGGCATAAAGATACCTTTCACATAGGGTGTGTGGGTATTTTTGTCAGAACCTCTGTCTTTAGCCCATAAAATCGTATCAGCAGGAGCCTTGTGCTGGGTGTCACATCACTGCGACTTGTTAGGCCTTCCAAAAAAGGAAGAGTGTTAGAAGAAAGGTGAGCCCCTTTTCCGGCACCTTAGCATGAGGCAGCATGCATGGCTCTCCCAGCAGCCATCAGTGGAAGTTCAGCCACCACAGTGGAATCTAAAGTTAAGCCAAGTTATCAGTGGCCTTCAGTGCCTGCCCCCCTACAGCCTGTGCACAGCTGATAGGAGACAACACACAATGCGAGCAGCCCCAGCAGGGTACCAGATCAGTCAGGCACTAATCAATTTGTACGTGAAAGGGGAGGTAAAATCACATTCAGAAAGAAACAGATTAAAAACTCAAATAAAGCCCAGCTTGGATTGCAGGAGGCTGCCACTTTCCCCATGATTTACTGGGAAGGTACCAAAGGTGAAGGGTTCCCCCCCGCAGGAGAAACATGAGCTGTATTTATAGCTTGACACCTATTCTAAAAAGGCAAGCAGCAGCACACACATGTTGCATGGAACATTTAAACAATGGATTGGTTTAGCCCATGCACATATTTCTAGCTCACTGCTTACTACACAGGGAACAGGCATTGGTTTAGCAGGAAGTTTTAGGTTTTCAGAAGCTACTTGGAATCGTTTTCTCAGGCTTGGTCTATACAAGGAAGGGTTTATGATACAGATCTACTGGTACAGCTACACCAGCCAACTCCATCTAAAGAGTTATCGTGCTAGTTGAGCTTATACCAGTTCCCTGAATTAAAGAAATGATGCTGACAAAAGGCTGTTTTTGCTCATGTAATAGTCTACACTGCAGGTTTTGCTGGCATAGCCATGTGGGTTAGGGAAGTGATTTTTTTCACACTCCTAACTGACATGGCTATGCTGGCACAACTTCTAAATGTAGACCAGGCCACAGAGGGTATGTCTACACTGATGGTGGTCAATTCACCACCAGCAGGTTAATTTATCTGGATTGAATCAGTGGAAGTGAAGACCCGCTCAAGTGATCTGTCAGTCAATTTAATAAAACCACCCTTGGAAAAACCGTAATGTGTTCAAGGGTACATGTTCCCCTTTGGCGCAGCATGCAGAATGGACTTTAGAAAGGGTATGCCACCGAATTTGTCCATAAGTGTAGACCACGCCGGAGTGAAGAAGGGAGGGGATTCTCAAAAAAGTACACGTTATTTAGAAGTAACACCTTGTCTCCATAGACTTATAGAAATGTAAGACTGGAAGAGACCTCAACAGGTAGTCCAGTCCCCTGCCCTCAGAACAGGACTACATAATAACCAGACCATTCCTGACAGGTGTTTGTCTAAGGACCTGCTCTTAAAAATCTCCAGTGATGGAGATTTCACACGCCCCCCCCCCCCCCCGGCAATTTGTGCCAGTGTGTAACTACCCTGAAAGGAAGTTTTTTTCCTAATGTCCATCTTTCTGCAATTTAAGCTCATTACTTCTTGTCTTGTTTTCCAAGGTTAACAAGAACAATTTTTTACCCTCTTCACTGCAACAACCTTGTATGTATTTGAAAATTGTTATCATGTCTCTCTCCATGCCCAGTCTTTGCTTCTCCAGACTAAAAAAAAATTTTCCCCTCATAGGTCATGTTTTCTAGCCCATTAAGCATGTCTGCTGTTCTTCTATGGACTTTCTCGAATTTATCTACATCTTTCCTGACACATGGCACCCAGAGCAGGACAAAATGAGCTGAAGCCTTAATAGCACCTTGTAGAGTAGAAGAATCACTTCTCATGTCTTGTTTACAAGGTGGAAAGTCAGCACTAAGACCATTTCAGGTATCCTGGATCAAAGTACATTTTCAGAGGAACAAAATGCTGCAGCCTAGTGTGTTTATTAATTAGACTGAAAGGAAACCATGATGGAAATAAATATACTCTGTCCTGGTGCAATATGCCCTGAAAAATGAGGGAACTAGCTAAATCATATGTGCCACTGAGGTATGAAAATGGCATCTCTGTTCTATGCCATCTCCTTTAGTTGCCTGTTGTCATCACATCTGGAAAGGGCCTGGCAAGGACAGAGACCATAGGAATGACACAGCTTTTATAAAGGAAAACAAGGTAGTCTGCCTGACAGGCACCAAATAAGTAGGGAACGGGGAGGACTGATCTCCCTTTGGTGAAGAAAAGACACATTTACCTAGGTAAATGAGATCAGATTCACAAACATGCAAGATGCAGACTTGGTGATGCACTAAACAAAAGTCCTTTTCAGGGGGTTGGGACATGGACACCTCCCTGAAATATCTTGAGCCAGTAAGTCTCAAATCTCTAAGCTGTAACATAGGGTATGTCCACACTTAGAACTGAATTTGAATTGATGACAATCAGTTCAAGTTCAATTAAGTGCATGGCCACACTCGCTTTCCTCGATTTGAACTGAGGAACTCCTCAGTTTGAATTGATGAAAGTTGGTTAGAGCTGGGCAGGAGATGCTTTTCCCTGTGCCCATCTCCGAGTGCTGGACCCTGGCAGGGGACTGGGTGGTAGCATGGCCCTTCCAGTAGTCCATGTTGCCACTAGAGGTGTCGTTGGCCAGGGGAGGGACCTGGGGCACGGGCCCAGGCCCTGCCCCTGGCCTGCAGGCCCTGCCCCCGGCTAGGGACAGGGCCAGAAGCCGCCACACTGCCGCAGGTGGCGAGGCCCCACATCCCCAGCCAGGGACGGGGCCTGAAGCGGCCATGAGCGGCAGGGTCCAGCATCCCTGGCCAGGGATGGGGCTGCCGCTGGCGCGTGCCGCCGGGTCCCAGATCCCCGGCCAGGAATGGGCCCACCGCTGCTGCGGGCGGCCAGGCCCTGGATCCCTGACTGGGGATGGGGCCGCCGCAGCTGTCAGTGGCTTGGAATTGGGCCAGAGATCTGGGGCACCGGCGCTGGGGTTTGGGGCACATGCCCTGGTGTGCCCAGCACCAGCAATGCCTTTGGTTCTACACTTCCTAAGATGCCCCTCCTCCAATTCAAATTAGCAAGTCCAGTTCATGGACAGGCTAATTCGAATTGGAGTTTCTTGTGCAGCCATGACAATTCGAATTGAGTGAATTTAAACAAATAATTATTAGTTAGAATTAACTAGTTCAAATTCAGTAATTTGAATTTACACTCTTAAGTGTGGACATAGCCATAGAGAAGACTTGGTTTGCATTGCAAAAGATTCCAAATTTAAATTTGCTTCTCTTCTTTTTCTTATCTTATTAGCATGTCTTTAAACCAGCTAGCTTTTTATAAACAAATTTTGTTTGTAACTTCTGTATTATATAAACAATTGATTCACATTTTAACTATTCATATTATATATATAATTGCATGTTTCAAGTATAATTAAGTGTAGATCACAAACAAGTATATTATGCGAGGTTTAGGTATAGTTTGGTTTGATTTCTGTGTGTATTAATACAAAGTTAAAAGAGAAAAAGAAAGTGAAGATAAGGAAATTAACAAACCATATTCAGAGAAGGGATTGGGCCTTTTCACTTGTGTCTTAGGGCAGTGGTTCCCAACGTTTTCTCTGCCATGGCACACCTTGATACCTTCAAATTTTTCGAGGCACACCACTATTAAAAACTCATGAATATTCAAATTAACTTAAATTACTTATAAATATTCATGAACCATGGCACAGTGTTTTAGAAATGCTGCTCTGTGGGGTAGTAGGGGTGGCAAAACAGGGGAGGTTGGGCGTCGTAGGCAGTGGCAGGAGTGAGTGTGGGGAGCAGAGCAGGGCAGGGTGTGGCAAAAGAGGACAAGGGCAGCCATGTGGGGAATAGCACAAGAGAGGAGAGAGGAAGGGAGAACAAGAGGGGCTTTGTGGGGGGCCAGGGGGGAACCCGGGGAGTGGGAAGGTGGGGCATGGGAGCATGGTACGGCACCCACTTCCTCCTTCTCCACAGTGGCTCCCTGCCATCCAGGGCAAATCCTCACCCCACTGCTGTTCCCTCCCACCCCACTGGGTCCCACCCTCCCCTCCCCCAGCCCCCTGCTGCCTGTGATGGACCCTCCCATCACTGCAGGGGCCAGAACTAGGCCTCCAACCCCTAGCTACACCCCCACACAACCACCCCACCCCCCAGCTACACCCCCCCCAACCAAACAGCCACTCCCCAATCCCCGCTACACACGCTCTGCTACACAGCCACTCCCACCCACTTCTGCTACACACACACATCTGCCCCACATAACTCCCAGGAGCCCTCCCCCCCAAAGCCCTTACCTGGGCTGTTTGCAGGCTGCCTGACACAAGCTGCTCCATCCTGCAGGGGGAGAGTCACACACTCCCAGCCTCCCCCAGCTCTCTGCTGGTTGGGCTTAAGGTGGAGTCAGGTTTAAGATGAAGCCACCTGAATCGTGTGTTTGGGCTGCTCCTGCTATTTTTAAGGGGACCTCTGGAACTCCCCATTCTAGTGCCTTCCTCTAGTTTTAGAGGCCAGAAGGCTGCCTGCCTAAAAATAGCTGCCCCCTGCACCCGAACTGTGTTCCACTGCCTTCCCCCTTACTTTAATCCCTACCTTTTCCCAGCCCTGCATAGCCCAGGTGCCTAGGCCGCCTATTTGGATGTCAGAAGGTGGCGGGGCTGAGTAGGGAGGGAACTTTAACTCCAGCTCTCAGGCATGCTTGCGGCACACTTTGGGTATTCCCGCAGCCCGGGGCACACTGGTTGGGAACCACTGTTTTAGGGCAGCATTTCTATCCTGCCACAGAGACAGAGCCAGCAGCTCCCCTCTGTTCCAGAGGTGGCTGCATATCAATGTCAGGATGCTTCCTGCAGAGAACTCTGAGATCCTTGTGATGTTGACTACAGCAAATACTAATTTCCAAAGGGATAGCCTTGTTAGTCTAGTCCAGCAAAAAAAAACCAAGGAGTCATGTGGCACTTAAAGACTAACAGATTTATTTTTCGTATGAGCTTTCGTGGGCGAAAATCCCACTTTGTCAGCTGCTTCGAAGATACTGCCTCTCTTCTTTTCAGTTCATAGCATAAGACCACACTGTGGAACACAGCCTACTTCCTGTGTGTGATAAAACCATCATTTAAGAGAGAATCTGAGCGCCTCATTCATTGGTCAGCAGCTACATACTTATTAGCTACTGTAAAGGAAATTACAAGATGGAGTCAGTTTGGACAGTAAGTTCAGTGTGAGAAGCACTGTGTTTGCTGAGACAACATTAATTACAGAATGTATATCAAATCATAGATAGTCAGAGAAGCTAGTGGCTTAGAGCGATAAGAAGGTAGACTGTTTCTATAGATAAAAGGGTGATCCACAAATTTAGATTATAAGACAATCCCTCCTGTCTGGACCCTGCTGGGAAGCTATCAACCTAGTCTAGTAAACAGGTTGATGGGGGCCAGGTAGACAAGGGGGGGGGGGTCACAGGAGTCTGGCCACTCTCATTGCTCAAGGACAGTAACAGTTACCCAAATAAGTGTAACCAACAACAGAGGCGGGCTAACTATATACTGCCTATTAAGTATAATCTAATTGTGTAACCTGCATATTAAGTGTAGTAACACCATGTAGGGATTTTAGACATGATGTAACTTGTATTATGCATAAGCTTGTTGCATTATGTATATCATATTTTGCATGTTAGAAGGTATGTATGACCTGTAACCCCTATACTGGGGGTTCTTGCTGTGAGAGGTTATCTTCTTTCTGCTTCTCTCAGATGCAGTTCCTGTTATTATTCAGCTGAATAATAAACTCTGAACCACACCTTGTTCTCTGCTTATTCGAGTCTCAGCTGGGAACGAGCCTTCATCTTTGGGAAGGATTCATGGTTTCTCTTTCCAGGTTGAGAACCCAGACCAGTTTCCCCCCACAATTTTGGTGAGCCAGGCAGGAGTTACCCAGCTCACCCCAGAGGTGCTGCCATCCAGCCCCAACCCCGGCTGGCCAACAGACTGGGTGAGTTCACCTATGAGAACTTGGGGCAGGACGGCAACCCCTTTGAGGCGATAAGTGACTCCTTCATTTTTTTAAATTCTTGTGTGGTTCACATCTTTGTATGTCTTCGTGTTTGCCTGTTTGTCATCTCATAGGCCAGTCTTCTTGTGGTTTCACCACCCTTGGGTTACACAGGCAGTTCTAGTGTAACTGTCCCTCCAACTGCAGGGCGCACAGAATCCAGCAGTTGGTAATGCTGTGTGGCGGAATTAATGTCTCTGTTCCCGCCTGGTGAAACCACTTCTATCCCTTTGAACTCTGGATAAGTCCTCCATTCTGTCGATGCAACCTAGAATTCTCCTTTCCAGGTTGGAGAATTGTTCCTGCCCTTTCCAGGTTGGGAAGGCTAGGTTGAGCCAAGAAGGCAGGCTCTGGGAGGGGGCACTAGATCTGTTGGACAGATCAGGAAAGGGACATCCGCCTAGGGTGACAATGGGACAGGGTCAGTCCGTCCCGGAAGACAGTCCCCTAGGAGAAGTTCTGGTAAACTGGAATCGACTCACGGGCACCAGGGTTTTGCAGAAACAGAAATTGATCCATCTTTGTCACAAAAAATGGCCAGGTTACACCTAGAAGGATCCAAATTTACAAGGGCCCCAATTGGGAAATTTGGATTTGGACAAATTGAGGTACCTCAGGAAAATCCTTGAGATTTTCCACCCTAAACAACTGGATTACTGGTATGTGTGGGCAGACATGCAGGACTCAGAAGCCTGGCAGGAAAAATTGGCGATGACAGCCTGCCTCTTTTCCAGATGTGTTATTGCTTTCTGTACCTTTTAACCTTGGAATTTTCTTTTTCATAAATCGCTTTCTTCTTCTCTTCTTCCCTCTCCTCTGTCACTGTCTCTTTTATTTGAAGAGTTAAAGTTAAAGCCACAGTTGGAATGGTGCCGTGAACTTGCATTCTAAACATGGTTAATTGGTGGCTTTTCACCTTACTCCTTCTTTGTAGTTTTGGTTTTCCAAAATTTGAATGAAAAAACTTTGCACATACTTTAAATGTAAAAAGGTGTTGTGGAAGGTAAAGTCTTGGTTTCTATGCAGTCATCCTAAAAAAGAATGGGCCTTTTTGTCAAGCAAATGGTCTGTAAATCGTAACTAAAGCACTCAAATGTGAATAATTTGATTGAAATCACTCAAGAAAAAAAAATGTTTGTGTACATCTGTAATTATGTAGATCTGTAAGGTTTTAAAAACTTAAGGCAACACTTTTGGTTTTAAAATCTTGCATGCTTTGGCTTTGTTAACATTTAACACTTTGAAAAGCTGGCTGTGGGTATGGCAGTCAGAACCAAACAAATTCAGTAAAAGTTTATTTTTAGTTTATGTGGTTGTTTTAATCAATACACTGACTCCCTTCTCAAGGGGTAGGAAAATGTTCGTTTGTTCTTCAGAAGCAAAAAACTGGCGCCAGCAAAACACCTAAACAAAAATCCATGGATCTGCTTTTGTAACAAAGTTGTTGTTTATGTTTGGTGTTTTATGCTGTTTGTCTTGTTACTAAAGTTGGTGGGTATTGTAAATTTTTGTTTCATTTTTCTTACAAAGTAGGGTAAAGTAAAAATGTGTATAATTTGGTACAATCATATTGTGTTATCCTAATAGTTAAATTATACAGTGGGGTTAGGTAGTGGCTACTACCACGTTTTTATCCCCAGGAGTGTTTACAACTATTCAGAGAAAAAAAAAATGGGCCCTTTTCCCAAAGGAATTGTTTGTAAACAATTAATTGTAAATAATTGGCAGGAACAGTACATATTGGAAATCAAATTCAAAATTTTCACAAACTTAGCTCAAAATTGGATGAGTACCACAAATCTAGGGGAAAGAAAGGTATTTGGTAAACTCTAACAATTAAGAAAGCAGCAATGCTGTGCCTCAAAAAAAAGATAATGGCTATAAGGAATTTGTGGGGTTACAGAAGGGATGCCCCAGAGGCAGTGGTTAAGTCAAAGTCTCTGCACCCAAATACTTAGCCTGCAATTCAGATTTCAGGAGGAAATTGTATTTATCTTAATGTGATAAAAACTAACTTTGCTTCTTTTAGCCAGGAAAATCCAGCTTGTGAATACTCCGTCCTGCCTGCTGACAGGGGAGAGGGGCAGTTCTACTGTAAAAGTAACACCCCTGCCTTTGTGCTAACTACACTAGCTACAGAGGACAGCAGCAATGTTCCCTGTAAGCTGCACTGGCGCGCTGCAGTGCAGCCCGCCGCAGTCGCCAGCGCAGTGAAGGCTGCCGGCAGCGCACCGCCGGCAGCCAGAGTCCCTGCATAAAGCTCCTCTGGGGCTGGGAGTTTTCAAAACTCCCGCCCAGAGAAGCTCTAACGGAGCATGCCCAGAAAATCTGAGCATGCTCCGTAGAGCTTCTCTGGCCCAGGAGCCCCGAGGT
>ML681971.1:27059545-27110652 GCA_007922195.1 Podocnemis expansa
CTGGGAGCAGGGGGGGCTGCGCAGCGGGCCCCGCAGGGTGGGGGGAGCGCAGCAAGCAACAGGAGTTGCTCAGCTGCTCTCTCCCCTTAGAGGGAACACTGGACAGCAGCCCACTCCATGTTAACCCCTTACAGAAACATTGCGCAATACTTTCAATTTTTGGCACAACTTACTGCTGTGAAGCATCATATTCCACAATGAAATTCAAAACATAACTATTGCAAGGCATCAGAGCCTTTTACAGCACAGACTCTCTTACAAGACAAAACACCCTCACACAAGCAACTTTCCAGCTAATAAATAACATGGAGGTTGCCAGGCTGCTAAGAGATTGATGGCAAGGGAAAGGTTTTCCATAGTTATTCTTAGCATTGAAATTGCCTCTGAATTATGTTGTTTACTCCTGACTACCAGCACATGCTAAGTCAGTATTTCTCAGCCAGTGTTCCATGGAAGACTGGTGCTCTGTGACCCACCCCAACCCCACCCCCTGGGAGTCAATTTAATGCCACAGCAAAGCTTCCAGGTATGCAACATCAGATGCTGAAGCACACCTGGAAGTGTTGCTGCAATTAGAGTATTTATGTTCCCCCATTGTTACCAGCTTTGTCAAGAATGTTTTCATGAAGTGTTCTGTTTAAAGTAATTAATAGCGTTAGGAGTTCCTTGCGCCACTCAACGTTGAGAAACACTGTGCTAACAGAACAGGAAACGGAACAACTGATAGTTTCTTCCTCACCTCATGTTAGCATCAGGTTAGGTGAGCTCCCAGGCCATCTACACAGGAAAAGATGAGATCCTTGTTCCATTAATATACATTAGTTAAGCCACACAACAAAAAGCTTCATTTTCAAAGGACTTAAAGGGACACATGGCCCTGAACCTAGCAGCTCTCCTCTCCTGAAGCCAGATGCATTCCAGGCAAATCCCTGATTCAGCAAAGCATTTAAGCACATGCCTAGTTTGAAGACCCCAAGTGTAAGAGCAACTTCCATCCTCTTGGAGTGCTTAGTGCTGCAGGCAAAGCCCAGCCTGGGACTCACAAGTGGGTGGGTGGGGGGGAGTGTAGTGCCCCATGCTGCCCCTGCACTGGGAGATGTCTCCTCTGGCCCCTTCTCTATGTTCAGATACAACCCTCCTGCTTCAGGGCACAAGCCAGTCTGTAATGCTGAGGGACCGGATTTACATGGGGCACATTCCACCATGTGCCCACTGCAGGGCTCTTGTATCTCCTGAAGCATCAAGTGTTGGTTGTGGGCTGCGCCAGGACACTGGACTATGTGGGCCTTAGCTCTGACCCTGGCTGGCAATTCCTAGCTGTTGCTACAGCAGCCTATTGGAACCAGGTCTAGCTGGAGGCCCATCAGGAGTGGATCTGTTCAGATGGGAGGTGCAACTTTTACATGTGTACATCTCTGGCTACAGCCAGCACTTTACTGTTCCAGGAAGTCTGGCATGAAAGAATCGTAACTCCAAACTAAAATCCCTCCCTAGTAGAACCAGAGCACACTGCTAGCCTGTCCCTTCACTCCTCTGGCAATCAAAGGTGCTACTGCTTTTATGGTCTCTTCAAAAACACTTCAGTGCACCTGACAAGTCTGCTGGCTCTCAAAGCCAATGTGTTACTGTCTTGGAAGTGCACTCATTTTGCCAGATCCTTGACGTCCTGGTTGGCTGTCACTGCCCCTTGTATACCACTGAGAGCTGTCACAGCCCTCATTCATGGACACCCACAACTTTCTCCCACACACTTTCATTGCTGAAAATCACTTAGAATAACTCTTTGCAGGTTTGACAGGTCCGCAATGGTCTGTGCGGGTGACCCCTCTCCTTGAGTTCCCAGCATCCCTGGAAAGTGCTCCACTGGTAAGCAGAGTATTTGAGGTGCATGGTGCAGGGACGTCACACACTTTGTAGCCATTACCTGATAGCCAAAGCTTTTTCATTGTAGTTCAGCTGTGGTAGCTGCCCAGGCTTTAGGGACCTTCTTACATCTCAAAAGGAGTGAGCAGTGTTTTGAGGACTAGGAAACTGCTACTATTCTCAAACAGGGTCAGCTGTCATTGACTACCCCACTGAAGGCAGTGAGTTCACTAGCTACACCTTCCACTTGATGTGCCTGAGGAACAGCTCTGAGCTGGAGACGACTGGATCACTGGCTTCTCTTTGCAGCTGGTGAGATTTGCCTTCTTGCCCTCCAATAAACTGAATCATGCTAAGGGCTAAAATAAAAGACCTTTTCATTCATGCTAAAACACAGCGCAGTCGCTTTTATTCAATGTCAAAACACCCAGTGTGAGTCAGGCGGGATCAGTGCCAGAAGCCAGACAGCAGCATCACAGGAACAGCAAAAGATTCCCATTCAGATGGCATCTGTCAGCAAGCATAGCACTTGTGTGCTCCTGCAAAGGGCACACTGTGTTACAGTGTGGCAAAATCTCCAGCAAAGATCTGTTACCTGATGCCTCCCTGCCTGCTCTGCTCCAATATGTTACTGAGCTTGGCCGCAAGGGAGCACTGGGAAGACACACCCTATCAGATCCAGGGCAAAAACAGGAGGGGGAGCACATTGAGCTCACTGCCGCTGAACCCAGACTTGATGGTTAATGGTGTGTTAAGGGGCTGAAGTGGGAGAGATGTAAAAAGCTTGTGCAATAGATCTAAGTCCTTCGTCCACAAGATCTGCATCAGGGACAGGTAACTCACTGTGGTAAGATCCAGCCTGGCCCAAATGTCTGATCCAGAGGCCACTGCATTACAGTGGCAATAGGCAGCAGGGCCGACGGGGTCAAGCAGTGAGCATCCTTCCTTCAGAGACACAGCCAACTCTCAGGGCCATTGGGGAGGGGCAGGCAGGCCAGGCAAGGGGAAGGATTTGTGCTATCATTACCGTGGGGGAAAGGAGGCACTAGAGCAGAACAGAGGGAAGCAGAGTGAGGAGGAACAAGGAGAAGGGATGAGACAAAAA
Organism: Podocnemis expansa; assembly: GCA_007922195.1. Lineage (NCBI taxonomy): Eukaryota > Metazoa > Chordata > Testudines > Podocnemididae > Podocnemis > Podocnemis expansa. The sequence goes on from ML681971.1 coordinate 27,062,514, forward strand.
GCTAGGAACCATTCTGGAGCCTTTTTGTGGCCGTGTATGCCAGGTCTGTAACTAGCGCGGGGCAACTAGGGCAAAACCCCAGGTGCTGAACTTTAGAGGGCGCCAACGCACGTCCGGCAGCTCCGAAGGCACATTCCTCCGGGTGCCAGGCTGGGGTTGGGGCAGTTTAAAATCTCCCACCTTTCCCCTGAGCATGCTCAGATTTATGCTTGGGGAGAGAAGCCTTTGGTCACACCAGGTAGCAGCTCCAGGGACCTGCGGCCAGCTAAGGGGGAAGGTGTCCTGGAGTGGTCAGGGACTGGGAGAGCCGGCTAGGGTGGGAAGGGATGGGGACCAGGCCGGCTTGAGGCTGGGGGGCAGGGCTGGGATGTGAGAGCTGGCGGCCTACCAGGAACAAGGGTTTGGGACACCTCGAGGGGAACCAGAAGAGCCAGCAGGTGGGTGGTTTGGAGGGATCAGAAGAGGTCAGGCTCAGGGCAGGGTGGACTGGAACAGGAGAGCTGGCAGCCAGCTGGGTAGAAACAAGGGGATGAATCTGGCTCCTTGCCATCAGCAGAGGATGCACCCAGGTCCCTGCTGCCTGCTGGCGGCAGCTGAGGCTGGATCGAGCCTTGGGCTGGATTGGGCCCCAAGTCGTGGGAGGGCATGTTTTGGGCTGCTTGTCATAAGTGCCAAAATATCTAGTTCCAGCATTGCTGTGTGCAACCTCATACCCTCTTAAAGTGGCACAGGGAGTGAGAGGTGTCTGAATGCCCCCATTCCCTGCTCGCCCTGGCACATAGAGCACCTGGGGGAGGACTCCCTGCTCACAAGGCATGTTCAAAATCTTTACTGAGATCTCCTTGTAGCTACTGAAGGGTTATGCTCCTGGGCCTCAGCCTGGGGAATTGCAACCCAAGAGAAAGAGCAGCCACAAAGGGCACCATCCAGGTGTGGTCCCTGTCTGTGAGCCATAGTGGATTTACAGCACATCTACTTACCCCAGCACCTGGTTACTTCAGAATGTCACTGGCCCAGAAACACAGAGAATGACAGAAGCAATGGTAACATTTGCTTAATATACAGTATGGTACTAAGAGGTAAAACACTACCTTCATTGACACTGTTGTTGCTGAAACGGGATACATCTCAGGGCTTGTCTACACTGACGCTGAATTGCTGTCGCACTGAGCAAAGATGTTATCTACACAGAAAGGAGAACTAGACTCTCATTCAACACGGTGCTTAGGTGGAGAGAACGACAACACTCAGGGGTGTGGATGTTCTAGATGAGGGGTGACCAAACTTTTGGAACTCAAGAGACACGCAAGTTGATTATTAAATCTTCAAGAGCCACATTGAGACATATAGCCATACATTTTTACCTACTAAATTAATTTGCTGACATTCTTCCGCAAGCCACACTTTTCCATTCAAGAGCCTCATGCAGCTCCTGAGCTGCAGTTTGGCCATGCCTGTAGACCACAGCTCAGGAAGTGCAGGTTATCGCTCAGAGCTACTGTACAAACGCAAGGCCATAGTGGCGTACCGAGAATGTCTGGGCCCAAGCCCATGTTTGCACACACACCCTACACCTCTGCCGCCCACTCCCCAGCAGCTTGTGTCTCTACTCCTGTGCTTTGTGAAGGGCCAGGTTGGTGCCCCCCCACCCCCTTTTTCCTACCCCACTGCAAAGCCTTGCGTACCACTACCAGGCACATTGTGAAGTTATCTTCAGGTGCAGGCCCAGTACTGGGGGTGGCTATAGCATTGCTTCTTATTGACCTAATGCCAGTACTAATTAGCGCCCACCACACTTCTATCTGACTAGCTAATTCTCACACACTCTTCATGCGGAAACCCAAACCAGAAGAAAAGCCTGGCTGGTTTTTATTTTGTTACTTGTCTTGCTAGAATTGTCTTCCAGAGTGTTTGTACAGTTGGGTCCAATGGCCTCACCTTTGTGAGGGGCAGGCTGCCATGAGCTACTGGAAACATAAACAAGAACAGAGCCAGCCCTGGGCTGACTTGGCCCCGAATAGGGCAGGGTACATACAGTGTAGTCTGCTCAATCCTGTTCGCTGGCAAGCTTGAAGGCCCTGCTTAGTTAAAGACAGTCACCACACCTCGTGCAAGTTCAGCACAATGCTCCTCTGGAAGGGAGGGGGCAGCGCACAATGGCTTGGCTCCACTGTCAGACCTGAAAACAACAGCTGGTCATTTAAGGGGCTAATGGGATCGTGCAGCTGGAGGAAGTCCGGATAGTTAGTGGACATCCTGTCCTCCTCTGGCTACCCTGAAGAGGGGCAGGTCCATTTGGGAGAACTAATGAATTGGTGTGTCTGTCACTAAGTGACAGCTGTACTCACAGTAGCCTGGATTAGACTGGTCTGGCTTACATGGGGAATTTGCCCATTTACAGGATTTTTAAACCACAATTTGTACCATGGCAACTGACCCTCAGTTACACTCACCGTTGCAAACAACAGGTCTGACTGGCCACACAAGGGCTTTTTGTCCTATTTGTTTACACTGAGCATGACAGGATCCTGGTCCATACCAAGGGCTCCCAGCTGCCACCATAATACAAGCTATCAATAATGGTAATACACTGCTGCAACACAGGCAAATCCCAGTGTAGCGAGATCACAGACTGGGACTGCAAATTCACCTACTGTGGGCACCTCTGAGCAGCTCCTCTGTGTTAGCCACCAGAGAGGGGGAGGCACATGTGTTCAGATTCTGGCACAATGTCAGTAACACTTCTCATCCTGCTATGGGGGACCTAGAGCACAAATCCCCATGGACTTCCATTGGCCCGAGTGCTCCTAAATAACCTATGCATATTAGAAACCCTCACCTATAATAAAGCCCAAACCCCCAGGGAATTTGGTGACCTTTGTTTTCCCCCTTTCCTCCATTTCAACAAATTAGCATTTGTGAAATGTGAAGCTAAAAAGCAAAAGAGAGGATTAAATTACAAAAGGCAGGTTTGCATGAACATTAGTCTGATACACTATAAAAAAATCACTGGGGAATTACATGCATGTAAAGAAATGCAATCTGTGCCTGTGATGTCCTCATTTGTATATCTTAATGACATCAGTCCATTTCAGCTATATGGGGGCAGAGTTTCCAAACAGGCAGGCCAGAATGAACCCAGTTGGCATTCTACAAGGACCTGACAGCCGTGTATCTGAATCGGGGGCCCACATTCTCCAGGCTGGTAGAAGATCTCTGGGCTAAAGGTTAGCAGAGGCACATGCCAGTCTTGTTTCTAAGACTAAGAGATGTACAAGAGTGTTCACAGGCAGCTCCTGTCTGCAAAGGTGGAACTATGGTTTTTCTCTGCCTGATACACTTTATTCCTTGTCTTGCGGAAGGAGTCGTTCCCGATGAGCTATCTGAGATGGAGAACCTAAAAACACAATTGTCTTTGTTAGATTGCAGCTATGGAGTGTCCCCACAAACAGCATAGTGATGGGGCAACAGATTTCTAAACCAAATGTAGAACTTGGCAGACATGTTATGTTCTTCAGCCTCTTGCACCCCCAGATGTCCAGGTTCCTAGCATAAACTCAGAGGCTGAAATTTCCAAAGCCATCTGCTGGGTTTAGACCTCCAGTTCCTGTTATTTTCCAATGGGAATTGGATGCTCAAATCCCACAGATGGACTTGAAAAATTTCAGCCTTAGATGATAATGCCAAAAGGGGGCATCTAGTACATCCTGCATCACAGAGGCCACAGAACCTCACCCAGAGATTCCAAACTCATCTCTGAGAATCAAGCTAGGCAGCTCTGGGCGAAACAGGAAAGCATCTTCCCATATTTTGAGTCTTCCCTCCCTTAAAAGTGGAAAGTGATCCTGCTACCCTCCTCAGAATGAATTCCTTAAATGATCAGCTAGGACGACTGGACTAATAGAATACGCTTAGTATGCAAACCCATTGAGAGAGACTGCCAGGCAAATGTGTGCAGTACAAACAGTGAGGTGACCAAGAGATAGTCCCATGTCATTAGAAGCAATTAGGCTCCTCACAGCTTGCATCACTGCCTGTACAGAGCCATTATGGAGACTGGTTTTGCTACTGCCATAATTGTCTCTCAATATGGAGCTACAAAATGTTGTCCTTTGTGCTCCAATATGGAGCACCTGAGCCCCATCCACTGGAGTGGGTGGCTTATGTATAGTGGAAGCTATGGTGTGCTAATATACCTTTACCAATACAACAGCAGCCCTGGAGGCCATGACTAGAGAAGGGGTGCTACTGTGTTGAGCTCTATACACATACACACTAACGACACCCCCAGCCCTACAGAGCTCTGGACACACAGACAGATGTAACCACTGGGCAGTGCTCCTGATTTATGCCCAAGCTCCAGAGCACATTGGCCTGGTACAGCTCTAATCTGGTTCTTCAGCACCAGCTGTACAGTCTCCTCCACTTAGCACTGGTTCCTCACTCAGCCCCTTCTGTCACACAGCCATCCACCCCAGCCCAGTATCCCATTTCTGACCTAGGCTTCGGGGCTGGGGAAACCTCCCCCTTAAAGGCTCTGATGCTCTGCTCTTCTGCAAACTTTCCAGGTGAAGAATTATTTTCTCTCTGTGAAACACTGCCTTCCGGATTTCTTTAAGCATGGCCACACGACCCAGGCAGGTGGTGAACAAAGCTGGTGGCTTGGTGCCATCAAAGTTGGTGGGTGTCAGTTGAGGGGTGGGCACATCACAAAGACCACCAGCCCCTCAACTCTCTGGCTGGCAAGAGGCCCATCTACTTCAGCAGGGCAGCGTCAGAGCCCTCCTTAACCAAAAAGCACCTCAGCTTGAGTTACCAGCCTCACTCATCAGAGAGGCAGAGCTCATTAGCAGCGCAGCCCTCACAGCACTTGTAGCTGAGCCCAATGTGTCTCTGGCCAACAGCATCAGGAAGGCCTTGGGGCATTCAGCCTGGCACAAGCCAGCCAAAGTAACAACAGTTCAGCTGGCATAGCAAATTGAGGTTGCTTTCTGGGAGAAAGGGGAACAAAGGGATTCACTGCAACCAGCCTATCTTCCCACAATGGTTTGATTTAGTAGCTGTATGGCTCCCACCATGGGCTGCTTCCTCATGACAAAGACCTCAAGGACTTTGTTGACCATCCACCTCCAAGCTCCAGCCTAGCTTCAGGGAGACTCTCCCCTTCCCAGGCTCCCATCCATATCCGATACGGTTCACGTGATCCCCTCCCAGCAGCATGATCAGGCCCACCTTGACACCCCTTGAAATGGGCTTGATGTGAAAGCACCTGGTCATCCCCTTGTGGAAACCCACCTCACACCACTGAAGTCAGGGCCACTGTATAGCGTCCGAGAATCAGCTCACCATCTCCTCCTCTCTGGGGGATGCTGTGACATAGCCATCTTTACCAGTGAGGGCTGATTGTCACACAGCTGGGAGAGCGGCACTTGACATTTTGCTGTGATTCGCACAGGTGCTCACAGCAGATTAGCTCCAGGCTGGGCTTGTTTTGTTCTATCTAGCTGGAGAGCTCAGTTCCTGTGTGGCCTTTAAAAACAACCCACTGAGCTGGGGCCTGATAATCAGATAGAGAATTGCTATGGCCAGCCTGAGAAGTTGTGCTGAGAAGAGGGCAGAGAAACCCTGCTGTGGTTTGGCTCTTCTCTGCACTGTCACTGACCCAAGCCCATTATCATGCCTGTGTCGCCAGGCAGGCTACAAATCACCGGCAACTGGTGCCTCACCCGCGACTCTCAGAGGAGACCACTCTCCCTGTGACTGGCAGAATTACCACATGGCAAATCAGGTTGGTGGTCAATTGATGCGCTCAATTAGCACGCTACTCCACCTAGGCCCAGTGGCCCCAGACAGAGGCCAGGGCCCCACATAAACAAACTTATCTGAAGCAAGGAGTCCTGTGGCACTTAAAGACTAACAGACTTATTTATTGCATGTGCTTTCATGGGAGAAAATCTCACTTTGTCAGATGCTTTCAAGATGGGGGAATTTACAGAACGGGATGAAAATAAATGCAAGAGAGTGTAAGGCATGGGATCAGGTCATACAGTAACAGCAAAAAGGCTGGTCAGATCACAGCCACCTCACCTAAGAGGAAGCGTAGGGTTGTGGTGATTGGGGACTCCCTCCTGAGAGGAACGGAGGCACCCATCTGTCGCCCTGACAAGGCCTCTAGAGAGGTATGCTGCCTGCCAGGTGCCCGTATCCGTGATGTAACGGAGGGATTGACAAAAATCATCCGCCCCTCAGACTACTACCCCATGCTGCTTATCCATGTGGGTACCAATGATACTGCGAGAGGTGATCCTCAGCAGATCAAAGGTGACTTCAGGGCTCTGGGAGCGAGGGTGAAGGAGTTTGGAGCACAGGTGGTGTTCTCCTTGATCCTTCCAGTCAAGGCTAGAGGCCTGAGGAGAGAGAGATGTATCCTGGAGGTGAATGCCTGGCTGCGAAGATGGTGTCGTCAGGAAGGATTTGGCTTCCTTGACCATGGAGTCCTGTTTCAGGACAGAGGATTGATAGGCAGAGATGGCCTTCACCTGTCCAAGAAGGGGAAGAGCATATTTGGGCACCGACTGGCTGACCTAGTGAGGAGGGCTTTAAACTAGGTTCAACGGGGGAAGGAGACCAAAGCCCACAGGTAAGTGAGAATGTGGGTGATCTGGGGGGAGGGATGGAACTTGGGGGGTGCTGGGACTGTAGCACCAGCAATAAAAGAGAAGGTAGTTGGAACATGGGGGGGGAATCAAACAAATGTCTTAAGGGCTCTACTGAAGCCCCAGTACGCAAGGAGAGTGGGGGAGGAGAACTCCTAGAAAAAATGCAAGGTTTATGTAATAGAATTGGAAATCAACATGACAAAATAGGGCAATCGGCCGGGTATCTTAGGTGCCTATACACTAATGCGAGGAGCCTGGGAAATAAGCAAGAAGAATTGGTAATACTAGCGCAGACAGGGAACTATGATATCATAGGAATAACAGAGACGTGGTGGGATAGTCTGCACGACTGGAGTTCTGCCATGGATGGTTATAAACTGTTCAGGAAGGACAGGCAGGGAAGAAGAGGGGGAGGAGTAGCACTATATGTAAAAGAGCTCTATGACTGCTCAGAGCTCCATTATGGAAGTCGAAGCGTGCCTGTAGAAAGTCTGTGGGTTACATTGAGAGGGGAAAGCAACAAGGGGGATGTTGTGGTGGGGGTCTGCTATAGACCACCAAACCAGAAGCAGGAGGTGGATGAGGTGTTCTATGGACAACTAGTGGAAGCTTCTAGATCACAGGCCCTGGTGCTCATGGGCGACTTCAATTTCCCTGACATCTGCTGGGAGGCCAATACAGCAGTGCATGGGCAATCCAGGAGATTTTTAGAGAGTGTTGGGGACAACTTTCTAGTACAAATGCTAGAGGAACCAACTAGGGGCCTTGCACTGCTCGACTTGCTGCTCACAAACAGGGAAGCATTGATCAGGGACGTAGAGGTAAATGGCAAGCTAGGCAGTAGTGACCATGACATGGTTGAGTTCAGGATGCTGATTAAAGGAAGGAAGGAAAGAAGCAAAACAAAAACCTTGGACTTCAAAAAAGCAGATTTTGGCTCCCTCAGGGAACTAATGGGCAGGATCCCTTGGGAAGCTAATCTGAAGGGGAAAGGAGTCCAAGAGAGTTGGCTATATTTTAAAAACACTCTGCTAAGGGCACAGGAAGTTGCCATTCCAATTAGGAGAAAGAACAAACATGTGAGGCACCCAGAATGGCTTAGCAGAGAACTCTGCTCTGAGCTTAAACATAAAAAGGAAGCTTATAGGAAGTGGAAGCTTGGTCAGATGTCCAAAAAGGCATATAAAGATATTGCTAGGGACTGCAGGGATAAAATCAGAAAGGCCAAAGGACAAATGGAGCTGCGGCTACCAAGGGATGTAAAAGATAACAAGAAGGGGTTCTACAAGTATATTATTAACAAAAAGAGGATCAGGGATGGTGTGGGCCCCTTGCTGAATAGGGCAGGCATCCTTGTGTCAGAGGATGAGGAAAAAGCTGAAGTGCTCAATGCATTTTTTTCTTCAGTTTTCACAGGCAGGGTCAGCTCCCAGCCCACTACCATGGGTGTGGCAGATGGGAGAGAAGAAGACAGGCCCTTGGTGACGGAAGGTCAGGTTAGGGACTACTTAAAGAAGCTGCAAGTGCACAAGTCCATGGGGCCGGACGAACTGCATCCAAGGGTGCTAAGGGAATTGGCTGACGAAACAGCCGCACCGCTGGCCGTTATCTTTCAAAACTCATGGAGAACGGGGGAGGTGCCAGAGGAGTAGTGCCTATTTTCAAGAAAGGGAAAAAGGAGGATCCAGGGAATTACAGACCAGTCAGCCTCACCTCAATCCCTGGAAAAATTATGGAGCAGATTCTCAAAGAATCCATCCTAAAACACTTAGAGGAAAATCAAGTGATCAGGAACAGTCAGCATGGATTTACCAAGGGTAAATCATGCCTGACCAATCTCATTTCCTTCTATGAGCAGATGACCGGTTTTCTGGATGCGGGAAGCACCGTTGATGTGCTATACCTTGATTTTAGCAAGGCTTTTGATACAGTTTCCCACAGCATTCTCATTGGCAAATTAAGGAAGTATGGGTTGGATAGGTGGACCATAAGGTGGATAGAGAACTGGCTAGATCAACGGTTTCAGCGTGTAGGAATCAATGGTTCCATGTCTAGCTGGCAACCGGTCACGAGTGGTGTGCCCCAGGGGTCGGTCCTGGGGCCGGTTCTGTTCAACATTTTCATCAATGATCTGGATGATGGAATAGACTGCATTCTCAGTAAGTTTGCGGATGACACCAAGCTGGGGGGACCAGTAGACACGTTGGAGGGCAAGGACAGGATTCAGGGAGACCTAGATAAATTGGAACAGTGGGCCAATAGAAATCTTATGAGATTCAATAAGGATAAGTGTAAAATCCTGCATTTGGGACAAAAAAACCCTATGCACTGCTACAGGCTGGGAAACAGTCAGCTAAGTAGCAGCAGTGTAGAAAAGGACCTGGGGGTCATGGTGGATGGGAAGCTGGATATGAGTCAGCAGTGTGCTCTTGCTGCCAAAAAGGCCAATGGCATACTGGGCTGCATCAAAAGAAGTATTACCAGCAGATCAAGGGATGTGATCCTTCCCCTCTATTCTGCACTGGTGAGGCCACATCTAGAATACTGTGTTCAGTTTTGGGCTCCCCACTACAAAAAGGACAGGGACATGCTAGAGAGAGTTCAGAGGAGGGCAACCAAAATGATTAAAGGGCTAGAGCACAAGCCCTATGAGGAAAGACTGGAAGCATTAGGCTTATTTAGTCTGCAAAAGAGAAGATTGAGGGGGGATATGATAGCAACCTTCAACTACTTGAAGGGATGCTCTAAGGAAGATGGAGCTCGACTGTTCTCGGTAGTAACGGAGGACAGAACGAGGAGCAATGGTCTCAAGTTGCGGTTAGGGAGGTCTAGGCTGGATATTAGAAAAAACTTTTTTACCAGGAGAGTGGTGAAGTCTTGGAATGAGCTGCCAAGGGAGGTGGTGGAGTCTCCATCTTTGGAGGTGTTTAAGGCCCGGCTGGACAAAACCCTGACTGGGATGGTTTAGGTGGGAGTGGTCCTGCCTCTGGCAGGGGGTTGGACTAGATGACCTATGAGGTCCCTTCCAACCCTATGGTTCTATGATTCTATGAAATCAAAGCAGTTGTTAAGAGTCAAACACTTGGAAACAGCACATAGAGGAGGGTGAAGTCAAATCACCTGTTGTAATGGGAAAAAAAGCCATAGCCACAATTTAATCCTGCTTTCACATGATCTAATCTGCACATCAATTCTAATTCAGGTGTTTCTCTCTGAAGTCTTGATGTCCCATCGACTTTCTTGAACACAGTCATTAACAAGTCGTCCATAGAGTGATTAGAAAGATGGAAGTGCTCAGCAACTGGTTTTTGCGTGTTGCGATTTCTGATGTCAGTTTTGTGTCCATTTATTCTTTTGTGCAGAGACTGTCCTGTTTGTCCAGTGTATAAGATGTGGGGGCATTTCTGGCACATGATACATAAATCAAATTAGTGGATGAGCAAGTGAATGAGCCCTTGTTTCTGAAAGGTACAGGTAGCTGGTACCTGACATCGTGCAGAGGCATGAGGGTCCCCTCAGCCCTCATCTCCTCTCAGTGCTTAGTGCAGGCTTACACCTTAATGCCAGATGTGCTGGATTTTTTAACTCCTGAGTAGAATCTTCAACTGCCCATTTTAAAGGGAGGTGTCACACATGCTGGCCCTCGGCAACACACACTAATTAGCCTAACATTCTTGGGAAATTAACACTGTTCTGGCCTGATTTTATTTTGCTCCTTCAATCACTTCAGCCCTGCCCAACAGTGTGCATGTGAGAATCGCACAACTGCCAGCAACTGCCTCTACTGTATTTCTCAGGATGTTGCTTAAGGAGCTAACCAGGCCGCTACAGTGTGGCCTCTTATGTGGGCCTGTTGGTGTAACAACCCTGCACTTTAAGCATCCGCATGATTTAAATCTGGGATACACAACCCCAAAACTCTTGCCTTTGAACTAAAGGAGTAACTCCAGGAGTAGTAGGCTGTTATCCTCCAGCTATATCAGCTATCAGAGGCATACCTTAGGTGCTTTACAAACACACATTTGCAGCAGGTGTCCACTGGACACTGATTATTACCATAGAAAAGAGCTGTAACGTTCAGACACTACTTGTTCAATCACCTGCCTAATCACCTAGGGATGGAGGGAATATAAATAAGAAAATTCAGGGCATGGAAACACAAGGAACAGCAACTGTTTGAAGTGTCAGGAACTAAGGTCCAGGTCCTCTAAGGTATTTAAGTGCCTAACTCAGTGGTTCCCAACCAATGTGCCGCGGCAACACCCAAAGTGTGCCATGAGCATCCCCAAGAGTTAGAGTTAAAGTTCCCTCCCTGCTCAGCCCAGCCATGTGCACTGTGCAGGTCTGGGAAAAGGCAGGGGTCAAAGTAAGGGGGAAGGCACTGGAACACAGTTCTGGGGCCCCTTATTTTTAGGTAGGCAGCGTTCCGGCCCCCCTAAAAACAGAGGAAGGCACTGGAATGCATAGTTCCAGGGGTCCCCCTAAAAATATCAGGAGCAGCTGGAAGGCAGGGTTCCAGTGGCTCCACCTTAGGCCCAGCCAGAAGAGAGCTACGGGAGGCTGGGAGTGTGTGAATCTGCCCCCTGCAGGGCAGACCAGCTTGTGTCAGGCAGCCTGGAAACAGCCCAGGTAAGGGCTTTGGGGGGGCTGTGTGGGGCAGGTGTGTGTGTGTAGCAGAGGTGGGTGGGAGTGGATGTGTAGCAGAGGGTATGTAGCTGGGGTTGTGGGGTGGCTGTGTGTGGGGGGGGGTGTAGCTAGGAGCTGGAGGCCTAGTTTCTGGCCCCTGCAGTTATGGGAGGGTCCACCCCAGGCAGCCAGGGGCTGGGAAAGGGGAGAACGGGACCCACTGGGGTGGGAAGGAGCAGCAGTAGGGTGAGGATTTGCCCTGGGTGGCAGGGAGCCACTGTGGAGAAGGGGGAAGTAGGTGCTGCACCGTGCTCCCCTGCCCTACCCTCCCACTCCCCAGGTTTCCCCCGTCCCACCACAAAACCACTCTTGTTCTCCTTTCCTCTCTCCTCTCTCGCCACCCTTGTGCTTTTCCCCACATGGCTCCCCTTGTCTTCTTTTGCCACCCCTGCCCTGCTGTGTTCCCCACACTCACTCCTGCAAGTGCACACAACTCCTGACTTCCCATTTTACCACCCCTGATCTGCTACCCCTAGTACCCCACAGAGCAGCATTTCCAAAACACTGTGCCATGGTTCATGAATATTCATAAGTAATTTAAGTTAATTTGAATATTCTTGAGTTTTTTTAATGGTGGCATGCCTCAAAAAATTGGAAGGTATCAAGGTGTGCCATGGCAGAGAAAAGGTTGGGAACCACTGGCCTAACTTCCATTAACTTCAACTCCTTTGGGAGTTAAGTACCCAAATACCTTGAGGTGCTTTAGTCACCAGCCTCTTACTCCACCTTAAACTCACTGAGCATCAGCTTCTTGCAGGCTTCCCTGCACAATTGGCAGCCTAAGCACAGTCCCAAATTAGCTTCCTGCCTGGCAAGGGATGGATGTGAACATGTAACTGGAGACAGCCACCCTGCCAGGGTCCCAGGATGCAGTGCAGCCTGAGCAACCAATTCCCCAACACTCCTGCTCTGAAGGGAGAATATGATCTGCTTGCTTTCCAGGGATGTGCCTACGCCAGGGAACCACTGCCTGCCCACAGCACGATGAATGTATGTGGCTACAACAGGACTGTCCACTCTGCAGCTCAAAGAACACTGGGGCAGCTGCTCTATCCCTGCAGGCCCAGTGAGGCTCTGTGCACCCCACTGCCTTATGCTATGAATTGGAGCTGCTCAGGGACAAGGAAGAACACAGAATGCAGTTGGGTCTATCTACCTAGTTTTAAGCCCCAAGTGCCCAGAGTTGGCTTTTTTCCCAGACACACAGCCTGTACTTTTTATTTCACTTTTACTATGATTTGCAGAATCCATTTGGCAGGCAGGAAATAAAAGCCAACCCTTGGCTGACTCTGCAGACCACACCTGCTCACTGAAACAGCATGCAATGGAGAATCACCTTGATTCCCAGCTCTGTAATTTAGCCACACTGAATTTATGATGCATGAATGGTTTGTACCTTCTCCAGACATTATCAGAGTGGTTTGCAATGGGGTAAAGCCTTGGGTTTCCCGGTTTTGAAAGCCATTCTACTAGGGGGATGACCACCACCTGGGGACTCAGTACAAAAAGCTGTTGCAGATGCGCTGTCACCTTTCATACGTGGAGTGGTGCATCAATCATCAGGGTGTAATCCCACAGTGCTCAAACAGGCCATTGCTGGTGCCAGGCTCAGCATTCCTGCTTTTATAGGAGAAGAAGTTGGGTCTGGTGCTACTGAAGAACAATTTTTTCCCAGTGAACTATCTCAGACTCTCAATGTGCCAGACGAACAGGAGACATGCCAACAAGCCAGCACAAGAAATAGGTGCAAGTACATCTGTTGACTCCTACAGATCACAACCACCTGCATCTCTGTTCCAGAAACAGAGAAGCTCTGCAACAGAGCCACCCACGCGAAATACTGCTTTCAGCTGCCACCAAGGAATGCAGCTAGCAGTGAGGCAGCACTTTGCAAACTTCAGTGTCACCATAACCAGGGATCAGTTTAGGCTCCAACTGAAATGTAGCCGCCTCAGAAGCAAAACACACCAGCTGTTCAGTAGCACATAGAAACACCTCTGAATAGGACAGGAACCTCTTTCAAACTGAAAGGAAAGGATGGAGAGGATGGGCAGAATGTAATGAACCAGTTTGGGACTGAACCACAGATATCAGGTTTAAAACACCTACTTTGCAAAAATAGAGGAACCACAGGCTCCTTCTGGCCCTCCTCTGACACACTAAACATCCAGCAGCACCATTCACGGGGGCCCTCTAGGGGTACATGCACCCCTGGAGGGCAAGGACTCAGGAGTGGGGGGTCCAGGCTGATGGCAAACTAGAAGGAAGTTTATGTCTCAGCAATGCTGAACAAACACAATCTGCCCTCTCCACCAGGTCCAGTTAGCCCCTCTATGTGGCCAGATTGACGGCCCTGCAAAGACAATGCTGTTTGTGTGGCACCTTAAACACACAAACCTGGACACACCCCATCCGTCTCTTGGCTGAGAGTCATCGCACAATATCGCAATGATGGCTGCAGGCGTCTTACATAGCTCCCTGCTTGGCCTGAAGTCTGCATGGCTCCCTGACTTGCTGTGAGTGAGACTTTCACAGGGACTGTGGGTGCCCCTTGCCTTTGGCAGTGGCGTCACTGGGATGGGCTTAGGGGGCCTCAGCCCCCCTGAAACTCAGGGCCAGCTCCTGAGCAGTGTGCCACTAAACTGCACAGTGGTGCACCGTTGTGCCCCCATACAGGGAACACTGCGGGCAGCCGACAGCCGTGGCCTCTACCTGGCCGGAAGACCAAGTCTTCTGGCCGGGAGGGAGCTGCCCCAGGCTGGGCCTGGGAGTTTCTCAGAGCAGGGTCATGCCAGGTGCAGGGAAATGAGCTCATATTATGCAAACTATCAGGTTTGCTGAATAAATCAGAGCTCTAATCAAGATTAGACATCTCAACTATTCCCCCAAACTCTCCCCTCCCCTCTCTGCAGCTAGAGGCCCACGATATGAAGGAGATGGAGGAAATCAGAGGGCTGGGGGTCTCCACAAGCACAGACTCACACCCCCTCAGCTGCCACCAAACTGCTGTAACTGCTTGTAGATTTCAGTCTCCATGCCCAAGGGGTGATGATGGGAATACTCCATCCAATCTGGCTTGGTGGAAGTTGCTTCTGGGCTACGGGAGCCATTGTTGTGGAGATAATTAATCCCAGCCTTGCTGATAGTCTCATCCAGGCTCCCTCCAACTGTTGCTCTTGGACTTGGACAGAAATAAACAAAGGGGAAGCTGTGGTGATTGCTCCCCAGCAGGGCATTAATGAAGGAGCCCAACTGAAGTGATGCAGAGCTGAACTGTTGCCAGGCAGGGTGCATTTTCATTACAGCAAGTGCTGTTTGGGAATGGCAACAGGGGGACTCTGCAAACTGCTCAGTGGCCTCACAGCTAGTTAAAGCTCCAGTCACTCAGCAGCTCTGGGGCTTTTGCTGTGAACAAATCCTAAACTGCGAGGACTCTGCAGCCCGCTAGGCCCTTCAGCACCATGCACACCTTATCAGCATTCCTATCCCCCACCATCCCTCAGCACTCTGCACTCAAAATATTACCCCACATTCCACCAGGAAGGGTCTTGCACACCTGTGGTTAATGGACCATGCCGGCATTTGGGAAGCACCAGCCCTGGCACATCGAGGAGCACAAGAGGGTTTCATTACCACAACCTAGTAGCGAAGGGTAGTGGGCCAGGGAAGTGGTGCACAGAACAATGCACCTGGTTATGGACATTCATGGCCTTTCATTTCTTTCACAGAGTCTTGGATCCACAGCTCTCAAGTTATACCCTCTCTGCAGGAGATGAGCAATGCCGGTCTTGATTTTCCAGGTCACACATGTGAGTCACAACGCTGAACTCTCAGTCCACTGACCTAACTCTATAGGGTTGAGCATGTGCCAACTTCCCTGATTTAGCCACATGTGCCAACGGCTCACTCAAGTGCTCTGCAGTTCGCTTTAGAAAGCTGAGCACACATGGATGGCGATAGGCTCCTGTGGGCTACACAGGGTCCTCCCTGACTGGGTTAAATCTTCCAGCCTCTTGTTGTGTACAACAGCCCTGCAGAATGTTTCCTGATTATGCCGCATAATGACTTAACTGTGCACAATTAAATCATTACATTAGGTTGCAAGGAAAGTCACCAGATCATGTCACAAGCAACTGCCTTATGCATGTCTCCATGCTGGTAACTGCCAGCAATAAGCCCGCCTCAGCCACCTGTTCCATCTGACACTGCATCTTTATGACTCCAAGAGTGAAGCAGCTCAACCAGAGGATGCTGCAGGCTGCACATAGCACCTGGGGCCTCTAGGGAAGGTGCTGTTATGTCTCTGCCCTTTTGTGTGGCTATTTCCCTGCTGCTCTGTTTCTTGCAGCCAGCCAGGTGGGCTGGGACTTCGAAAGAGCCCACTGACCTGACTGTAAAAGGTATTTAGGAGCCTAAAGGTGCAGCAGGCCACTGGCACTCCTGTAAACCCTATACAGTGCCTATCCGAATCTTTAGGCTCCTAAATACCTTGACAAATCCGTAAGTGATTGAGAACCCAAAACCCACTAACACCCAGCAGCTGTAGGGCTCACTCTAACACAGGGGACTGGGCACCACTTGGGCTGGGAGGGGTGGGAGAGAGTGCGCAGCTACTGGGCTGCTTCCAGGTCCTGGTCAGGGATATGGAAGGGACAGGACCATGCAGTGGCCAAGAACTCACCTGCCTGTGATACACCACCTAAACCAACCACGTCATATGCCCAGTGGTGGGTCTTCTCTTTCTCCTGGCCCTCTCCATGCCAGGCCTTATTGGGTGGGTTCACTGGGCACCACAATGGTTCCTTCTATGAGTCACAAACCACTAGGACCTGGGCATCTCTGGCTCCTGTGCAGACTCGCTGTGCTATCCAGACAGGCCAGGGTCAGCTCATCACCACCCGCACACTCACCCTGGGTCAGGAGATGAGGATTCTTCTTCCAGTCCCTATGTTTAGCCCAACCTTACACCTGGCCCATGGCCAGGCTAGTTTAAGGCTCCCTGCCCTCCACTGTAGTTCTGCATGGGAAGAGTGGCAGGACTGCCCCTAACAAACAAACTAGGAGCATGCTGTGGCCCTTCTGCCAAGTTGCTGGTGCAGATCAGCTGCCTCCTCCTTCAAATCACATCACTTACTTACGTTTTCACATAGGGGTCGGAGTACCCATTTGCATCCATGGCAGCCAGATGTGCACAGCGGATGATACCAACCAGCAGGCCTTGCTTCTGTGAGCTGTACTTGAGAGAGATGAGAATCCGGCCACGCTCCTCCAGGGACTTGTCTTCTGTTTTATCTATCTGAGGGGGAGAAAAGCAAGTTAACTCAGCCAGCTTTTTGTTACACCCAAAATGAAACATTCTGTTTCCACTTGGGGATCTTTTTCAATTTTTTTTAATATTTAAAAATAAAATTAAAGGAAATTTCAACCCAAAGAGTCAGTTCAACTCAGACAATTGAAACTCTTGGATTTTTTCTCCTACCAAAGCAATGCGGAGACATGGACACAAATTCACAATGCGTATCAGGGTTGCTGCAGCTGCCTTTATTTACCATGTGTCCACCTAGTCTGGGCCACCCACTGCCTCTGCTGGGCCTGGGCAGTGCAGTTACACCAACCACTGTGGGCCACTTTCCTGCTTGGTTGGAGAGCTGTCTCCATGGCTCTTTGTGAACAATAAAGCAGGGTCCAAAAGTGGCATGGCGCCTAATATCCTTGCTCCATGGGGTGGAAGCCAGGGTCCGCTCCCGAGTGCTGCAGAGGTGTGGAAACCCTCCTGGATCCAGCACAAAGGACGTGAAACTCTGCCTGCTCCAGCACTGGCCTGCGGTGATAAATGGCTGCCTTGCTCTGAAGAGGGAAATTCATTTGTTACTGCCAGGCCCTGCTTGCAAGGTGGGATTAAAAGCAGCCCAAATGATAATTAATGGCATGTTTAATTAGGTGTCAGATTAAGTCCCAGTGCCTCTCACATGCACCCTCCAGCAAGGATTTCCTGGAATGGAATCTGGAGACAACTCACCCCCAAGCTAAGCAATATGGGGACTGGCCTGAGCTGGGCACGAGGGTGCCGCAGCACAAATGCGATGTGCATGGTAACTCTGGGGTGACCCAGGCCAGATGGGTGCAGCTGGGCAATCACCCTTAGCCAGAATGAAGCCCACGGACAGGTCCTGACTTTGCTCATTCTTGGCCAGTGGCTGCAGTAGAGTGTCTCCTGTGTTAAATGGGTGTCCCTTGGGGCACAAGGGGAATTGGACCCAGGGAGCTTAAGAAGCCACTCAGCAGCTGGACTGAGTGATATTCAGCTGTATTGAGAAGTGGGTGTCCAGTTCGATGGCTTGGAAAGGCCCAGACAGCAGGCAGCTTCATGATCTGCTTGCTCCTAGGACCCAGGGGTGAAATTCTGGGCCCATCAGTGTCAATCAATGGCCAAACTGGCTTCAGTGGGGCCTGGATTTCACATCACGGGGCTGACTTGGTGCTCTTTCTCTCTCTCTCTGAGCTAAAGCAGAAGACGCTCAGTTGACAAGGACAACAGCATTTGAGATCTGTGACCCCTGCATACACACGCGGCTTAACAACACCAGGAGCGGATCTGCACTGATAGAGTCATGGCCCAGAGAAACATCCCACAGCGCTGCTCTTCTGATCCAAAAGGTGCTTGCAGCTGGAGCAATTAGCCAAGAATTTAACATTCCCCATGTCAGGATGAGCTCTGCTCCCCACAACCTCCCATGTGAACAGTGGGGACTCTCACTGAGAAGCCAGCATGTCTAGCTGCTGCAGCAAGTTTGACTTCCAAGATCACCACGCTGCACAACCTCCAAAAGCAGATCTCTGCTGCATGAGGTAACAGACTCTCCACTAGCAATACAATGCGTACGACACATGGTGGAGCCATTCTCATTCTATTCAGTGGGCGCACACTCCAGCCAACTCTTTACAACACACATGCACATTCTTGTCCAAGGCCAAACAAGCTATGCACTGGGGCCCATCAGATCAAACCATGCTGCACTACACTAGCCTGTGAGCTGGCTCCCCCTCCGTCTAGCATGGAGGAAGGCTGCTGGCTTTGCTCTTTTTCCCGCCTGGCTGATTTGCCCCAAACTCCTCAGCTGCCATGGAGGAGAGAAAGGTGCCCTCAGTCAGGTTCAACAGGCAGTCAAGTGTGAGAGCCAAGAGGGTCAGAACTCACAAAGACCAGACTGCCGAGAGGTGCTTCCACCCCGCCCCCCATCTGGAAAACCAGAGCAGCTGAGAACAGGCTAAAGAATTGAAAAGGGGGCAAGGAGCCATGGCACACGAAGCCAGACCCAATCAGTCAATGCTAGATTCTGCCCCGTTCCCGATCTCAGAGACCTGTCCTCACTCACCGGCAGCTGTTTTTCCAGGCAGATGCTGAAGGTTTTGGTTTGGTTGGGCTTTAGCTTCTTCAGCGGAATTCTTGTCTCCCCAATGAACTCATTGTGGCGGAACTTGTCTTCATCGCAGACAGAAACTCTGAAACACACATGGGGTGGGAATCAGTCCGAATACAGGCTGGCAAAAGAGGAGAGGCCAATCCAGCCCAGACCAGCATTTCTTGTTGGGGGATGGGGAGTGGGGGGTGTAAACTCAGTGCCATATAAGCCCTCTGTGTCTCCCAGGCCTGGTGTGGCATGGGCAGCTGGAGATGCCCCCACATGGGCAGAAAAAGCAGAGCTTTGATTCCCTGAACCACACAAACACTGGCTTTTCAGGTGGAAATGACTGATAAAGGGGCCTCATTAGGGTTACCAGATGTCAGGCAAAAGGAGGACATGTCCTCCTTTTTAGCTTCACATCCTCCATCTGGCAGGCATTTTAAAAATACATGATTTTATCTTGCTTTTTAGTTACAGGGGTTAAAGTAAGCTGGAACACCCCAGAACACCCTATTTTTAGGGGGAAGCATTCCAGGTCCCCCTAAAAACAGAAGATTATTACATTAATACTACATTTTCTCCATGTGTCCTCCAACATCCTCCTTTTCTTACTTCCCTGTCCTCCTTTCCATGCTTTGGTATCTGGTAACCCTAGGCCTGGTTAGAGTCTTCTGGCCATAGGAAAACTATACTCTTAATTCATCATCAATAGACCTAATTCACCACTTCCAAGTACAGCTGAGAGACTGAAATGAGTAACCTGACTCCCCCACACCAAGGGAAGTCAAACCCTTCCCTAAGGACTATTTGGACAGTGTGAGTGCTGGGATGGCTCAGAGGCAGAGGCCTCTCTGGCCCAGAGAGGGACCCAGGGCACAGGCCCAGGCCCTGCCCCCGGCCCTTAGGCCCCAGCTGGGGGTGGGGCTGGAAGCAGCCACGGGAGGCCGGGCCCTGCATCCCCGGCTGGGGATGGGGCTGCCGCAGACATCAGCGGTT
Organism: Podocnemis expansa; assembly: GCA_007922195.1. NCBI lineage: Eukaryota > Metazoa > Chordata > Testudines > Podocnemididae > Podocnemis > Podocnemis expansa. The sequence continues at coordinate 27,082,261 of ML681971.1, forward strand.
GGGCCCTGGATCTCTGGCCCGATTGGGCCAGAGACCAGGGCCACTAGATCCAGGGCACTGGCGCTGGGATTTGGGGCACATGCACCGGGTGCCCACTGCCAGCGACGCCGTTGCTCAGAGGTCTCGTGTTTAACAGTGCAGGCAGGGTGGGAAGCTGTCTTTACAGCTCCAAAATAAGGTGGCCCATTCCTAGGGTTACCACATACCAAAGCATGGAAAGGAGGACAGGGAAGTACAAAAAGGAGGACATTGGAAGACACATGGAGAAAATGTAGTATTCATTTAATATTCTTCTGTTTTTAGGGGCCCTCGAACACTTCCCCCTAAAAATAGGGTGTTCTGGGGCATTCCAGCATATTTCAACCCCTGTAAGTAAAAAGCCAGACAAAATCATGTATTTCTAAAATGCCTGGCGGACAGAGGATGTGAAACTAAAAAGGAGGATATGTCCTCCTTTTGTTTGACATCTGGTAATGCTACCCATTCCTGACTCCCTCCCCATCAGGAACATGGCAGAAGCAGACTAGCCCTAGGTGCGTATTCAAGTACTCTCAAAGTGCTTTCCCTGAAGGATCCCAGACCACTTTAGAAAATATATACAGGTGCCCTACCATTAAAAGGCAGCCATCTCTGGTTTGGGTTGCATCAGTTGATGCACAGCAGCAGAAGGGATGAGAAAAGGTCAGATAAAGTCATGGGGCAAATTCTGAATCTTGGCGACAGCCCCTCTGGATCTGTAATGCCTGCTGGGCTGGACCTTGGCTGCAAGTGTGTTGACCCTGATGGTCACACTGCTAAGCCACTCTCGATGGCTCTGGGACAGTTCTTGACTTCTGGTATTTCAATCTGACTGGATGGTGAAACAAGATGATTCTGTTTCATTCTCTGGACTTGTGGAGAGCAAACCTACTGGGTGTTGGGGAGAGCGCTGGTAGAAGAGGAACACAGGTTATAAGGTGGGGGGGACGGAATGTCTGGGGAGCACCAGGGGAATGAGAGCACAGTTTGCACTGAACACTGTACAAGACACAAAAACCCCTGTGGCAATGAACTCTTCCCTTCCCTATTCTCTGCTTAACCCAGGTCCTGATTAGCCAACTGGAGCCCACTGAAACCTCTCACTGCAAACCTTAAACTCCACCCAGTAAATTTGGCAAATAGAGTCCCTTCTGGGCTGAAAAGCAGGTGGAAATGTCTTCCACAGCTTGTTCTGCTAAGGTGCTGCTTTTCATTAGCTAATGAGAGCCCAACAGAGCTAGAAATAATGAGCCAGCCCGGCCAGGGCATTCATCTTTGGAGATGCTGCAAACACAGCTCAAGGGAAGGTTTCAAAGCTCCTAGCCCCATACCTGACGGCCCAACTAGACTGTGCTCACAGTTCGGTTCCTGAGAGCGAGAGCATCAAGGGAACAACCTGCAGATACCAAACAATAGGTGCTGGTGGAGGGAGGCAGCTGATCAGAGCAGACATGGGACACTCACTCGCTCATGTCATGTGTGTGCCAGTGAAACAGAACTATCTCCTCCCACCTTTGATGGCCATGAAATACCAAGGCCTCCTGCTTGCAGAAAACTAGAGTCCATCTAGACAGCTCATTTCAGTCACACGCATGTGCAGCCCAAGCTCAGGGTGGAGCACACTCCTCCTTGGAACTGCTGGCTCATTCAATATCCCTGACAGACTCAATTCGATCCACTTTTCATTTGCCGGCAGCTGCAGAGCATTAATTATTCTGGTCATGGCTGCTTGCTCAGGTTAAAATTACACACATTAACTTGTTCCTATACTGCCTTCAAGGCCAGTGCCAGCCACAGCCACAGCCACAGCCACAGCCACAGCTGGTTTGGAGACAGCAAACCCACACAAGATTCCCAGGTGCCCTACCAATGGAGAGATGCACAGCAGGGTTCCTTCCACGGCATGAGACAGATAGGTAAACTCTACACAATCTGGAATCCACACACAGTCCATGGCAGAGGGCCTGGCCCTATCCCAAGCTTTTCCAATGAAGTCCATGCGAGCTGCAGGCACTTGGCGCCTCTTACGGCTAGGCCACGAAGCACGAGAAAACACTGGAGAGAGAATGGTGCAAGGGCTCCTGGCTTCTAACCCCAGATCTGTTACTGATTAACTGCATTACCTTAGACAAACTGCTTTCCATGCTTGGGGCCAGCTTTGGAAAGTGCTCAGAGAGCTACAGATACCCCAAGTTAGTCCTATGAATATTCACACATTTGCATTACAGCGAGAGACCCAGCTAAGCTGGCCCCTCAAAACGCCTACAGGGAGACAGTCTTGTCCTAACAGAGAAAATAGAAGTGTTACTATCTCCATTTGACAGGTGGGGAGCTGCCAGATAGAGAGACTAGGATTTTCAGAAGTCCTCCATGTTAGCCTAACTCTATGGGAAAGTGAAAGCTTCTGAAAACTCTGGCCCCAATGTGATTCACACAGAATTAGCCAGCAAGCTGTTAACAAGGCCCGGAGCACAGTCATGGCAGCCTGAATCCCAGCCAGCAGCCCTTCAATCAGAAATCGCTGTGGTGTTTTTTTGGGTAGCAGCATTTCATGGATTCTAAGGCTTGAAGGGACCACTGTGATCACAATCCAGGGGCCTTCCCCAAAATAATTCCTGCAACGGATCTTTCAGTAAAACATCTAATCTTGATTTAAAACTGATCAGTGATGGAGAACCCACCACGACCCTTAATAAGCTATGTCAATGGTTAATTGCTTTCACTTATCTCCAGTCTCATTTTGGTCCATTTCAGATGAGATTTCTGTTGGGGAAAGGTTTGCAAAAAGGCCATCCTTGAGGTTAGGGGGTGACTGTCCCAGGTCTCACTCTGCCTTTGGCGGCATTTCAGTGGTGGGGAGCACCACACTTCAGCGGCATTTTGGTGGCGGAGGCCTACATGGGGCTATTCACCCTTGGCCCCACCCACCCCTGATGGCCATGCTTGCAAAGTACTATATGCAAAACAAAAGCACTAACAGTCTGTTTGCTCCACTCACAGAGGCCATTGTATAGTGCCTAGTGCAATGGATTCCTGGTCGCAGCCTCCATACAAATAACAAACAACATTAGAGAGGTCTAGTCACTTGAAGGCTGCCTAACTAAATCCTCTCACCATTTCATTTGGGTAAGAGTTACTGCTCCGCCCCTGGTCCAAACTTGGTGCTGCCCACCAGCTTAGAGATGGTTATATCTCGGTGGCATTTGAAGAGATTCTGGAATACAATTGTACTGCTGTTCACAGTGTTCATATAAACTCTTATTTAAAGAAATAATAAATATTGAGGCCAAACATCCTTCTGAATCCAGAGCTCTCTAACTGTTGTGCCTGAGACAAGTCATCATGTGGGTTTGATTAGAATTTTAGAGTCCAAGAGCAGGAATCTTAAAAAATTCCTGAATCGAGAGAGGTTTCACAGTCACCTTTGAAAACTTTCCCAGCCACCAACTTGCAACTCCTGCTTGCTGACCCCTGGCTATATTTTTCTTAGAGAAATTAACATGCTGGTGCTTTAATCAAGAGTACCAGCAACACATAAACACCAGCTGTCTGGGCCCAAGTAGGGCTGAACTGGACATGGGAGTAGCTCCTGGGTGGCACTGCAGGACCCCAGTGACTCTAGACCTATCAGTCTGTTCATCTATCCTTTGCCCTCAGAGTAGAGCAACAAGACTTAGATGCTGCATCACAGGTGGGGATGAGTGGAGAAAGTAGCAGATTAGCCCTGACACTGACCCACTGTATGACATTGGACAAGTCACCTACCCTCTCTGTGTGTCCACTTCCCACCCCACTCTTCATTGTGTCTGTTTCAATTCTGAGCTCACTGAGGCAGGCCTGCTTCTCGCTATATGTATGCACAGCACCTAGCGCAAGGTCTCTACACACTACTGCAACGGAACAAACGATTTGTGGATCCAATCCTGCAGCCCAGCCACACTGAAGCAAATCGGACTCCTCCCATGAGTAGGGGTTGGGTCCTACATTTCCAAAGTGCTCTAAAGACCCAGAGAGCTCAGAGTCTCTACAACATCCCCAGGACTGGCAGCGAGAGAGAGCACGTATCTACTGCAGTGGGCCTGGTTCCAAAGCAGGAATTCCACAAGCTACCACAACTTGATAAATAACAATAAGCGGGGTAGCCTATGTCAAGCTCTCCTGCAGACTGGTAAAACACAGGCACAAACCCCAAATTGGATGCGAGTTCCGTACTTAGATTCATCAAAACATTACCAAGTGTGATCTCCTCAGTCACCATAACAGCCCAAACATGGTGTCACAGACTGCTCCTTTGGGTTCTCCAATCTGTTTCATCATCAAAACTGTTCACCCCAGGTCAATTGCACCTTAGATCTCATACCAATGACAACGATGGTAGCAAGCCTATAACAGGCAACAGGATGATTTATCCACAGAAGGAAGTATGAGAATTTTTAAAAGGTTAAAACAGGAAAACACAAACAAACGAGTTAAAGTCTTAAGTTTCGAAAAGTAAAAGAAGCTTCTACAACAAATAAACTCTAGGCGTCCTTTAGGGCTAACCCAGGCTAAGTAGTTGGGGATCCTTTGCTTATGCCTAAAACCTTGTCCTCACAGTCCTACAAGCAGCAATGAGATCCTGATCCTCCTTCTTTGAAGTTTTTAGTCCCTTCCCCCCTTCTGTGTTGAGCTGCAAACTTGACTAATGGGATGAATTCATTTGCAAGACTCCTCCCTCCTGCGTGTGGGTGGGGTGGGGGGAGACAGTAAACAACCAGGTCTCTTGTCCTCTTTAACGCTCCTGTCTAATCTGGCTGACAGCGATGGGCCTTCCTTGTCAGGCAGGACACAGCACCTTAGGTTGGAGACCAGCTTTCCACACTAGTTAATGCCTCTGCCATGCAATTACCTAAAGGGTTTACAATGCAAATGCAGAAATATGACCTTTCAGTGTGGGACAGAGGCTGTGAGTGAGATTAATGCAGGGAGCAGCTGAGAGGTGTTCCATAACGTCTAAACTCTGAACAGATTCTTAGAATCCTAATGCTATTTCAGCAATGCTTGCACACAGCTGAGCCAGATGGCTCCACTGAGGTGCAGGTCCTGCCAGCGTAATAGCCAGATCTCCCATTGCACGGGGGAGAAGGGGGGAGAGATTTGGAAGCACCAGATCAATGACGCACTGTCAGATGCTAAGCATCCACAAGCTCCAGCAACTCTGGCTTTCTAGAAACTACAGTACAAATTAGGGATGGACACATAAGTACTACCCTATACCAAACACCTGCTGCTCGGTATCATTACCTACATCCCTTGAGCTTTCATCCAAAACACACCATACGATCCATTGTCTACAGCCAAGCCCAAAGATATAACTGCATTTGCTCTTATCCCTCGGATAGAGACAGACCCCTTCAGGATCTCTATCACGCATTCTTAAAACTGGAGTACCCAGCTGCAGAAGTGAAGAAAAACTGACAGAGCCAGGAAGGTGTCACAAAGTCAACTACTACAGGAGAAGCCCAAGAAAGAAAACAATAGAATGCTTCTAGTCATCATCCAGGTCAGACCTCTACAGCACATCCTCAGAGATCTACAACCTATTTGACAAAACAATCCCTCCCTCTCTCAAGCCTTGGGAGACAGACTCCTTCCCATTTACAGACAAGCTCCTCTCAGCCTTAAACAGATACTTACCAGCAACTACAGACCTAACAACAGAACCATTAAAGCAGGCACATACCCCTGCAACAAACCACGCTGCCAACTTTGCCCATATATCTGCACAAAAGACACTATTACAAGACCTAATAAAACCAGCTACTCCATCAAAGGCTCATTCACCTGCTCATCTACCAATGTGGTTTATGCCATCATGTGCAAGAGATGCCCCTCTGCCTTATATACTGGATGAACAGGACAGTCTCTTTGCAAAAGAATAAATGGGCACAAATTTGACATCAGAAATCTCAACATTCTAAAACCAGTGAGTCAGCATTGCAATCTTCCTGATCACTCCATTGACAATTTATTAATTGCTGTGCTCAGACAGATGAATACCAGATTAAGGCTTCAAAGAGAAGCTGCTGAAATTGAACTTATTTGCAAATTTGATTGCATTGCCTCACGACTTAATAGGGACACTGGATTTTATTCTCATTACGACAGGTGCTTTGACCTCATCTTCCTCTGTGTGCTGTTCCCCAGTGTTTGAAACTTTACAACTGTTTTAATTTGCTGTTACATTGTGACCTGTTCCCATGACTTAAATTTCTCTGCATTTATTGCCTCCCATTCTGTAATTTCCCCCATCTTCAAAGCATCTGACAAAGCAGGATTTTCTCTCATAAAACCTAATGCAATAAATAGATTTTTTAGTCTTTAACTACCAGCAGGACTTCTTGTTTGTTTTACTGAACTAGACTAACACAGCTGGCAGCTGCCCCTTTGGAACAAAGCTGTAGGCTTCAAAGTGAGGAGACAAAGGCTTGTTGGAGCTGCCTTTGAAGTGAACAGAGATAATCCCCACTGGCTTCAGAGTGGCCCCTCTGTGACTTGTCTGAGGTCTGAGTGAGTCACTGGCACAGAGGTGCAAGAGCTCAGGTTTGCTGGTGCTGGTGCTAGGCTGGAACACTATAGATGACTGAGGTGTTGTGTGTGTACAGCTTCAGCTCCAGCACTCAGAAAGTGGCGGCTGCAACACTTAGCTAGTGGTTTTACTGCACCTCACTACCTCTCCCAAACACTCCCCTTCGGCTGAAATTCAGGCAGCTGCTGCTTGGATGAGGAATCAGTGGGGCAGAGGCAGGGTATTCTCCCTGTGTGATTTGTGAACATTTGCAGATGAAGCTGGCTGCCATGCCCCTGAAAGCTCACTGGGAAGAGACCTGCTAGCAGACAGCTCTTTCCTGAGGAAGACTCAGGCCAGGCACTTTTATGCCTTGTTACTCCCTCCCCAAAGGTCCACATAGGCATGATGCTAATAGAGACATCACCTATGACAGCAAGAGATTTTCTGTGAGTGGAGCAGCACACCTCCCTGAATGAAGTCAGCTATCCAGACAGAAACTCTCTTCCGCCAACACAGTAGTGTTCACACTGGGGAATTTTCCAGCCCCTCAACTGACGTAGCTATGCAATTCAAATTTTACACCTGACTCAAGCAACAGACTCTCAACAACAGGCACATGCTGCTACTCGCTGTCCACACACCAATTTAGTCCCAGCACCCAAGTTTGAAAGCCAGTGAACTCCATTAGCTCCACTCTCCCCTCTGGGCCACATGGCCATGACAGGTGGGCCGTGTATCAACCCTTTCCTTTGGAGTCGAGTGTTTGAAACCCCTATTTACTTTTACCAGGTCTGCAATCCAGTTTGCTTCCACAACCCCTGCGGCTGTCCTGTTAGCACCCAGCTTATATCACCATAGTTCAGCTGTGCTCAGTTCATGCAGACAGTCTGCAAAATCCTGATAATGCAGGCAGAAGTCAGATTTCTCTCCATGCAAGGCATCCTTGCACGTGAAACTTACTTTTCCTCTTCTTCCGTCTTCAGAGCACGCTCTCACTGTGTGTGTAGGCGAAGAGGGATGAGAACAAGCTCCCCAGTCTCCAAGCCGTGGGGATGGCTGATGAGATAAGGCTGTCACATCTATTTTAATTACACTGGCTCAGTGTTGTTTTCCATGAGGAACTGGGGCCAAACACAATATAATTGGAGTAATTTAAATGTTACATGAGAGCTTCTATGCATGTTGGATTCATTTTTGGTACAGGAAAGAACAATTAAAAGAGAGTGACCACTCTAAATAATCAAGGCGGAAACAGTGCTAATAACCACACATGCTAACAATTGCAGAACCTTCCTCAGCACCTATGAAGTCACCAGAGATAAGTTTAACATGCTGCTGTCCGTTCTGTACTCCACTCTGGGGAGCAAATTGCTGGTAGACTCGAGTACAAAACCCAGCAAGGCACAGATCTCCCACCATCCCACCCCCTCTACTGTTTCCCATGAAGAATAAATTTGAACTGGGAGAGATTTTTTCGAGGTTAGTGCCCGGGGACGCCAAGGGAAACCTGAAGCAGGCCCCAGGTTAACAAAGGTTGCTTTGCTCCAGAGGAAGGAGAACCCTCTTAGAAGAGATAGACTTAAAGCAAAGCACCCACAAGCGTGGAAGCAACTCTGATCTGGCAACAAATGTTGCAACTTGCTGGTCTCGGAGGTAGAGAGGGAGGATTTGAGGGCCCAGGTGGATGACTCACCTGAAGCCCATACAAGGATGCTGCCCCTAGACCACGCCTCCAGATGCTAGCAGGTAGGGAAGAAGCCAGGCTCCCAACCCTCTTCCTCTTGTTTTCCCACTCAGGCTCTCCAGTGAGATCAAATCGCTGACATTCTGATGGCTTTCCCTGGATGTGGCTCCTTGCACCTTTCCCACCTCTGCTGCCTTCCATCTAAGAGACTTACCTTTCCCACATCACCACAGCATCTGGGCATCTCACAATGGCTAATGGATTTATCATCTAAATGCCCCTTGGAGGCAGGGCCCTTAGCCCTACTGGAAAGCTGGGAACCAAGACACAGAGAGGCTAAGTGACTTGCCCAAGGCCAAAATGGAACTCTGTGGCAGAGCCTGGACTTGAACCCAGGTCTCATACTGTCCCCTAACCACTGGACCAGCCCTCCTTGGAGCCCAAGCATGTATATAGAGACAGTGTACATCAAGTGCACACCTCGGTCTCTCTTTGCTCCTTTCTGGAACAGCAGGCAGTGCATACAGAACTGGCCCTCCTTGGTGCAACATAATCACAGTCCTCCATGATGCTATTCCCCCTGGGGGCAGGGGGAGGAGTCATTTCAATTTGAAGATAAAAGGTCACATCTGGCTCAGTCGGTCACTGTTTTAATGAGCCCTGGGGTCCTGCAGCCCTTCTTGTAACCCTCCTCTTCTTCCTGGCCTAATCAGCTGCTGCTGTCATTGAGTAGGAGCCCAGTAAGCTTCCCAGACCTCACTCATTCTTTGCCTGCCAGCAGACTAACAGAGTAACTTAATTAGCATGTACTTCCTTTATGCAATTATTACAGCTGACCTCTTGTGAAAGTGCACTTCCCTCCACCAGTGATTAAAACCAGAAAGCACAGCCAGAAGCTCCCAAGCCCATAAAGAATAAGTGAATGAACGAACTGCCAAGCATGAACAGGCAACATCCTCCTCTATTGGATGGAAAGAGCTGTTTGTCACAGCCCCTCTGCTGCTAGCAGCTTGGGGGAATCTCCTGGAGTTCAAGCAATGGGGACTAATTCTGGATGTGCACTCAGGTCATGCTGGAATCTGATTGACCACAGTGGACCGAGAAGTGACACCTGAGACCAAGGCTGGGATTGTTACTTATCTAGCCTTGGGCAGTTGGTTGTTCGCTTATTTCATGCACTGAAGAATTAAGGTGGCAGACATTAGTGACTTGCTTCTGTTTGCAGAGCCCATAGGAGCTGCAAAGCCCTGTGTAAATGCTAACTTTTACCAGTTACGCTATATGTGTGAGGCTGGTACTCCCTCTGCAGGCCAGTGCTAAGCTTCCAAACACAGCAGGCTCCCAGCTAGAGGATTTACCTTCCCATTGTTGCATCAGAGATGTGAGAGACATAAGAAAGCAATTTGCATCCTTAATCCCCCCCGCTGTCAGCACAGGACTGCTTCCTGGTACAGGCCAACTGGGCCATCTGTCACCAGCTGCAGTTGCTGGAGCCTTCTCCGGCAAGACCTGCAAGTCTCAACATGCTGAAAATTGCACAGACTCACTCCTTTAGGCCTCACTGATAATCCCACCCTACTGTCATCCTACTGACAGCCAGGGGTTGAACAGGGAAATGGAGCCTTTGCCTGAGACACTGCCCCCCGTACATCTCATATGGTGCACCCAGTGCTCGCTGGCTGTATATGCAGAAGGCAGTCTCTAATGGCCTGCAGAGGAGTGGGAAATATTAACAGGAATGAAGAGCAAGGGACAAACTCCACTGGGGAAGAGAAATCCAAGGCCACCCCCATCACTCCTACTTGGTGAGCCCAGGGTCTAGCCATGAGAAGCACAGGAGTTTATCTAGGTGACTTTAATCACAGCTGTGGATGGGATAAGGAAAGGTGCAGGAATCTACATGGCTGAGTATCCCCGCCAGTCCTGCCCAGCAGAGATATGTGGGATGCTGTATAAGCATTCTGGCGCTGTGATCTCCAGTCGTTTTTCTACTTCATGCAGCTTGCGGCCGTCAGAAGAGGCAGGAGATCAAAGCAGTGTCCCCCTTTCACCTTTCATCTCAATACAGCTGCCATTAGCAACATTTTCAAAAGCCTTCCATTTCAACAGAATCCAGTGAAGCCCCTGCACCCAGCCAGCCCCATCTGTAAGGGCACTGAAGCCAATTCATTTTAACCACAAGCCATCAAAGACTGCTTAGATGAGGAAAGACACACAACAGCGCTCGTGTTCGATATATAGACCCATGAGCCAGGCTCGCTTCAGTGCTAAAGCACTCAGTGACTCCTGAGAGGAGGAGATGTAGCTATTTCTGACAGCAAAACTTCTCCAGAGAGATTCAGAGTAGGCCTATTCAAGTGAAAGCCAGAGAGACAAGGTGGGTGAGGTCATACCTATTATTGAACCAACTTCTGTTGGTGAGAGAGAGAAACTTCCCAACTTACACAGACCTGGTGAAGACCACTGTATGTGCTGGAAAGCCTGTTTCTCTCAGCAACACACATGACCTCAGACACCTTGTGTCTCTAGCATTCTGGGAGCAACAAGGCATGCACCTTGCCTAATCAGACGGCTTACATGAATTTCACCTTCCAAGGACCTGGGGCCTGCGTGGCCTTTGAGAATGCTGCTCCAGAGGTTTTGCTAAGGTTTCTTTTCTAAACCCCATACCCTGTTACATGCTTGGAATTCATGGCTGGACAGCAGCCAGAGGCTTTCAGGCCCTCCTGATGCAGACACAATACATACTCTGACTTCAGCACTCACTGAACATCCTTTGAAAAAAAGTCTCAGTCAACAACTACCTCTCAGGTCAACATAGCTTGATAAGCACAACTCAGAGTCTGACTATTAAACCTGTTCAGAGGTGGCCAATGTAGCCACAGAGAACATAGGAATGGCTAGATTGGGTGAGAACCAAGGTCACCCAGTTCAGTGTCCTGTGTCTGTCTGACACAAGCCAGTACCAGATGCTTCAGAAAGAGACAACCAACTCCCACAACAGCCGCTGTGGGATAATCCGCTTCCTTCCACCACCTTCAGCATTTCTTGGTCTCTGATAGTTATAAACTGGCTTAAACCCTGAAGCATGAGATTTAATCTCCCTCCCAGAATTGTTATCACCCTTCATTATGACAATTCTGAATCTCAAGGTCACCCAGAGAGTGTGTACCAGAGCTGAGCTGGAATGATCTCTTTGTTATGTGTTTGTACAGCACTGATCACAAAAGGGTCCTGGGCCAGGACTGCAGGTCCTGAGTGCTACCACAATGCAAATAGTAAATAGCAACAACAAATCATCAAGAAACCCTTGTTTCCATCTCCACCTCTACCTGCATAATGCTTCTCCTTTTCCCCTAACATCTTCCTACAAGGTAACCCTAAGATGACCACAGCTCAGGAGCCCCTGGTATATGCAAAGTCTTTATTCCCTATCTCTTTTGTGTGTAACTCATAAGTTCTTTATTCCCTAGCTCTTTTGTCCATAACACCACAGTGCATAACTCATCGGAGGTATAAGCTTCTCCTGTGCTAGAAGCCTTGGCTGTGGAGAGTGATTTCTAAGACAACGGTGGCAGTTTATCGAGGTGTGATGATACCTTTGCAGAAGCAGCCTCATGAGAAAAGCTCTAATTTTGAAAAATGGAGCAGAAGGCAGGAAAGCACTAAAATGTACGTGACATTGGTGAACATTCACCAGGGTGGGCAGTGGGGCAAATCACTTGACACACACAGCACACTTGATAAGAAGCCAGGCAACTCTCTGAGTTATCTAAAGAACAAACATCCTGGCACAGCGAGTGGTGGTCATTCAATCCACCTTAGAGCATCAAGGACATTTGTGGCTAACCTAAAAGTTCTTCTGAGCCAAGAGCCAGGCTGGCTGCACAGTGTTGCCCGAGAGGATTCTTATTAAACTGCTGCCAAACACCAGGAGTAGGAGAAATGGGATTTCATTCCATATGAAATGGAGTTTTCTTAAACTTTAAAGAAGTCTGCAGAAGCTCAGCTCCTAAGATTTTGCTTTGGAGAGACCTTTGTAGCCCAGGCTACTAATGCTAAAATGACAACAGGCCAGATCTCTATCTCACTTTACCAGTGTGAATCCAGAGCAAACCCACAGCCACTAATGAAGTCATCTTGGTTGAACAAAGACTGCAGATTAGTTTAAATTAATCTGTTCTCCTCCAGCTAACACACAGAGTGTGTTGACTGCACGTCTTCCCATCTTTAAATATCTATTAGGGCTCCAGCCAGTTAACTAACAAATGGATCCTTTCAGACAACAGATGTTGAAGCAACAGTTCTCCCTGTTCAACTCCCAGCAACTAAAGCTTTCCAAATCCAGGGCACAGAAAGGCGGAGAGATGGGGTTTGTCCCCAGTATTATCACAATGGAGTTACAACTCACACTTGAAAAGCACGTCAGCCAGTCATCATGAAGCAGAGGTCAGGCAGGCAGAATGCTACTGCAGATCCCTGTCATGGGGAGGGTGTGGACTGTGGCATAATCAAGACGGAAATGTCTTTGGGGACAAGCCTTCACGTCCAGGCCAGCACCTGAGCTGAGGAGTCTATCAGTTGCATTTCAGCTTTTTGCATGGTTTCTTGTACCAGACCTTCCAGGAAAAGTCCTTACTGACAGCAACTGGGTTTCCCTTCTGCTGAGCCACCTGCTTGCATTCCCAAAATTGTCTATGCGGAGCACGTGAGGGTGTCAGAGTGGCAAGACAGAGAGTTCAAAAGAAGAATACACTCAGTTTAATATTGGACATGGCCATCGGTATTGCAGATATGTGCCAAGTGCCAACCCTGCTGCTCATTCTCCATAAAGCAGGCATCTCCAGCTACATGGGTCTCTTACCAGCTACCAAAGAGAGAGGCTGGCTGATTCCACATAATGGCAATAATCAGCTTATAGAGCTTCTGTGGTGCTCACAGAATTTTCATCCCCTTGCTAAATTTATATATGCCTTTCCTGCACTGGCTGCTAATGAGTCATGTCTTCATTACTTTGCAGAGACAACTCCTGGCTTCAGGAGAGAAGCCAGTGGAATGATAAATACTTGCAGCATGGGGAGCCCCGTCTTCCCTTGCAGCATCTTAAATTGCTGTGCTTTTCAAACTGAGAGATGTGGATGTAGGCCAAGGGCCCGCTCTCCATGCTGTATGAGCTCCTGACAAAGGCTTTCTTATAGCAGGGCACTGTGTGAGGATGAGACGTATTCTGAAGCCATTCCAGGCCCCTGTTGAGCAGGCCACCTGCAGAAGTGTGTGTGAGAGAGACAGCTTTGCAAGAGAGCGAGGTAGGACTAAAATGGCAAGGAACAGAGAGGGCAAAGCACACATGGGATGGAATGCAAGTCCCTTTGGGCAGGAAAGAAGCAGACCAAGAGAACATACTCTCAGGCATAAATAAAAGGTTTCAGATCTACTCTGGGGAAGGAAAGGTCCAGTCCCATGGGCTGCTGCATTCTGTAACCATGTGTCAACAGACACCAGGTGAGAAGGTTGGCAGCAAGGGTTATCGGTGGGGGCTCCACAACTAGTCTGAGCTCATACACAATTCTGTCCCCAGCAAGCCCTGATCAGCACCACCATGGCTGGTCAATGCTGTGGAAGGACGCCTGCTTCTTAAACTGCACTATGTTAACATGCCTCAGTTCACACACCTCACTTTTGGGCTCTACCTCAGACTTCCAGTGTGACTTCAGTGGAGTTAGTTCACGGTGCTCGTTCCTCAGTATAAGAGGCAGAATGACACCTCCTTTGTCTTGTGTCCTTAGCAAGCACTTTAGGGAAGATGGGTGTAGGCCAGGATGGGAAAGGGAACTAGAAGTGCATGGAAGGAAGCATTTAACAGCTGAGACATCTGGCTTCTTTTGGCTTTATTAGTTCAAGTATTTGTTATGATGACATAATCATTGTTGTGAAGGCTGTGATGGAGGCTGGAGGCCCGCTATTCAAAGCTCCGTTCAAGCATATAACAAATCAAACTCTTGCTTCCAAGGGCTCACACTCAAAAAACCAGAGAAGCTGGAGAAAACATGGGGGCAACAACAAATAAATAACGATGTTTTAGCACAGACCAGTTGTTTGGCAATTAGGAGCCAATCCAGAATGTTACTTGTAACAGCTCTTTAGTACAGTAATCCTAGATATGCTCATCCCAGGCTCGGGGCATTCCTGGCAAGACTCAGATTTCACAATAAAATCCCAAATCTGTTTAAATTTACTGCCATTCAGCCCTTGTATTCAGACCAGCAGATAACCCCATCTAGTCATCAGCCTATTGCTTTTTCAAATGCCCAAGGACAGTTATACCTCACCCAAGCAAACTGCAGCCAGCTCTTTATTCTGTAAACAGCTGAAAAATCTAGGCTGACAATTACAGAGGGAGGCAAAAAAAAAACCAAAAACCAAAAACCAAACACCTTTTAAAAACAGAAATCCATACAGCAGATTTTTAAGTCTGAGAACCCTCAAGTAATCCCCAAGAGGCTGAAAATACAAATGTCATACATTTACTTTACAAGGACAGCACCTAAAAGACTTACAGATAACTAAGTTAAAACCAGTTACTCTATTAACCTGTAAAGGGGAAAGTTGAACCATTGGTTCTTTGGTAACTCCTCTATCTAGAGTGATGGATGAGAGATAGCATCTAGTGCTTGAATCTGCACTGGCCAGACAGGAGGCCCTCCTTTCTTGTGTTGCAAATTTTGAATGAAGCCAAACCAAAAACTCAAATCTCACTAAAGCCAAGTTCGTCTTCGAGCACTGCTTGGATGCATTCAGTAATAGGTGTCTCTGTGCCGGAGCGCTGGATTGGTCAGAAAACCTTTGTCCTAGCTTGTCAGGAGAGGGCATGCAGCCACCGCCCCCCACGTCACCCCGTGGCTATATATATGGCCGCCTCCTGACCCCTCCCCAGTTTCATTTTTTCAGCCTTGCGTGTCGGATCTGGAACGTCTGCTCTTTGCGAATGCAAGCAGCCTGTCCACCTTCTATGAGCTTTTCACCCTACTGGGAGCACCTTTTCGAGGACATAGTTCCACCACAGGGATCCTCCGCTTTTAGGCCGGAACATCAGGATTCATCCATCACCATGCCAGGGTTTAAACACTGCTCCGAGTGTGGCAAGGCCTTCCCGTGGGACGTCCCCCACAGGAAGTGCCTCCGGTGCCTAGATGAAGGCCACCTGGTCTCCGCCTGTTCCCTATGCATGTCCTTTAAACCTCAGACAATCAAGGAGAGGGAACAAAGGCACCATGCCTTAGCCTCTGAACAGGCTCGGCACTTCTCACCCGAGGCTTTGGATTCCCACCTGGCGCCGAGACCTGGCTCGGCACCAGAGCCGGCCTGGCACTGTGCTGTCGGTGGCCACAGGAGGACGAGCTCAGTACTGACTCTGGTACCTCGGGACCGACGTAGCACATTGGCTCCTCGGCACCACTCGAGGTCACCTCCAGCGCCGCAGTCCCAGCACAGTCTGCTACCGTCAGTGCAGGGTTTGCCCCAGCACCAATCACAGGCACCTCCGCACCGCAGGCTCATCACAGGCCCGTACCAACAGTACAGGGCCCGTCTCAGCAGGGCAGCCCTGTCTCCCCTGTTAAGGGCTCACCACAGGCTCGTTCGGGGTCGCTCCCAATAGTGACGACCCCGGAGGCAGTGGAGACCGCTCAGGCACTCCTCCTGCTGTCCACACCACCTTCGCCGACAGCAGCTAGGAGGGGCAAGCTGGCCTTCATATCTAAGGCATGGGTACATCACGGGTGACACCGCTCTCCCTCCCCTCAAGCCCCACCACCTACTACTCCATCAGGCCCCGGTACCGTAGAGCCATCCCTGCGGCAACATATAACCTTGCCGTCGCTGGTACCGCCTCAAGAATTGGGGGGTACTTCCCCCTGTTCAAGCCCTGGGGAAGGTCCATCAAAGGGCTCTAAGTGGCCTAAGCGCCGCACCTTGGCACCGTCACCTTTCCGCTTCCACCCCCATGAATGGTCCCCTCATGAGACTCCTTCCCCCTTAACTCTGCGATGGGCACCTGGTACCACTTTGTCCCTCGTACCGGGCCCATACACAGGCAACCTATCGGCACACTTCAATCTTCTGCGCCGCGCCACAGCCCATTTGGGGATGGAGGTTCAATCCTCTAAACCTCCCTCGGACACCCTGTTCAGGCCGGTCTTCTCCTCAGCAGAGCCACTTACAGTCCCCCTACATCCAAGTGTTTGGGACCTTACCTTCTCCTGATGGCAGAAGCCGGGTTCCATCGCCCCGGTGTCAGACACAGTGGGTCTTAAATATAGAGACCCCGAATCAGAGTTTCCCCCTCTCGCCGACCACCCAATCTCTCCTAGGGACGTGGTACAAATGGCGCTAGGCCTGGGCAAACCTTCTAGCAACCCCCTCCCTGCTTTGAGAGAAGCTAGGGAATTGGATCTCCTGGGGCATAAGGTCTACTCCTCTTTGGCCTTCCAACTGCAGGTTGCAAACAACCAGGCCCTGACCAGCAGATACATGCTGGATGTGTGGGAATCGGTTGCAAAATTTAGACATTTGCTCCCACCAGAGGCTAAGGAGTAATATGATGCATTCCTGGAAGAGGAAAGAATAATCTCCCAGGATCTTCTCCTCTCAGCCTGGGACGCAGTAGATACAGCAGCCTGCACCATGGCCTCGGCTATAACCATCCGCCGAGCGGCTTGGCTTAGGGAAGGCAGGGTACCCTCCACTGCGCAGCAGGCAGCACTCGATCTGCCCTTCGGGGGTGATGCCTTGTTCTCCCCTGAGACCTTGACCGCAGTGGGTAGTGCTAGGGGAGAGGTAAAATACCTTGGTCTCCTCCTATCGGGGCCCTTTCCTCGCCCTACATAAGCCATATGGGGCTGAAATCACTCCTCCCACCCTGCTCCAGGAGAGCATGGGCAGGGACTCAGTTCCTCCCCACCGCCCTCTCTGTTCAAATTCTAGTGGCTTCTCAGAGGGTCTTTTTTCCCTCCCCTTCCCTGCAATGAACGGGAACCTATCCCTATTAACCTGTAACTGCCTACCATGGTTCCCATAACATCTGGGACACAGTGGCTTTGCTGGCGTTGGGCACACCAGGGCACGTGCCCCAGGTCCCAATGCCAGTGCCCCAGATCTCCAGCCCAATCGGACCGGGAATCCGGGGCCCGATCTCCAGCAGGCCGTGGCTGCTGCGGCCCCGTCCCTGGCCAGGGATAGGGCCAGGGGGAGGCCACGCCACTGCGAGCGGCTAGGCCACGGCGTGGCGCGGCCAGAAGCGGCCACTAGAGGCCAGGCCCGTGCCCGTGCCCACGCCTGCAGCAGCAGGCGGCCAGGCCCCTAATCCCCAGCTGGGGATCCGGGGGCCGGCTGGCCACCCGCAGCCAAGGCGGCCCCATCCCCGGCCAGGGATCCAGGGCCCAGCCGGCCACCCGCAGTGGCAGCGGTCCCATCCCCCACTGGGGATGCGGGGCCTGGCCGCCGGCAGCCGCGGCCATGTCCTCAGCCGGGGATCAGGGTCCTGGCCACCTGCCACCGCGGGTGCAGGCCCGGCCTCCAGCAGCTGCTTCTGGTTGCGCCATGCCGCAGCCTAGCCGTTCGCGGCGGCACGGCCTCCCGCTGGCCCTATCCCTGGCCAGGGAGTGGGGCCTCTCCCCAGAGGGGGGGGCCTGCCCCTGGGGGCGGGGGCTGGGCCCGTGCCCCAGGTCCATTGCCCCCCCCAGCGACGCCTCTGCTGGGACATAACTATGGCTTCGATCCACCAGCAGAGAATGTAGATAACACCCCTTCCCCTCACTCCTTTTAGTGAGAGAATGGGAACTCCCGAGGGCCATCATACCCTCCCCCCCAACCCCCACCCACACGTCAACATCACGGACAGGGGTGAGCCAGTCCTTGGCCTTGCTCCTCTGATCTTACGGGAGACACGGCCCATGTAACCAAAGCCCCTCTCGGTTATCAAGGGTCCGCCCAAAACTGCGCCCATCGCCGCAGACAATTCTCAGTTCATTGCTACCCTTGGGGCTGTCATTGGAGAAGAAAAGGGATAAAGAATACTGGAAGGGAACAAGAAAGCTCCCCCCCGCCATTCAGGTACTATCTCGACCGACGATTCCTTCCGCTCTCATAGGCGTTAAGGGGGGCCTTTGTTGAGCCGAAGGACACATTACCTAGTAGCTCTAGCCACAACTACAGACACTCCCAGTATGAGAGGACACATGTGCCCAACAGGATGCTCATGAAACCCTTTGCCTGCCTGCTGCCTGCCCCACATCAGGTAGGATCTGCTTCCGCACCCAAAATAGGGAGGGACGCCTTCGGCATCTCCCCACCTCAACAAAACTGGTTGGTGCACGTGTTTAAGTCAGTCCCAGTAGACCCTCAGCCACCTCTACAGTATTGTAAGCCTTTTCTTTACCCCACCTGTTAGGCAGAAATGCGATACTCGATACTTTCTTCCGCATGTGGTTCTATGCCCGGGGGGAGACCAAGGCAGAACTGTTCGTGAATCTCTATCTTGCTCCTCGGTTTTCCCCCCCTTGGGGAGGAAAACAACCGGTGGTGAACAATAGCTTCTTCTGCTTCTCTGGGATGGCCTCATATCTACCGAGAATATCCCTGATCGGGGGTCCCTATTTAGGCCCCACCCTCCCAGGAAGGTGGTGGTGATACCCTCCCTACCTCTCCTCTCTATCCACTCCTGAAGTGACAGCTTCTATATGCCCGACCTGGAATCAACCAGGTCAGTGGGACCTATGGGGGAAGAGGAAATGCCTTTTCCCCAATCACTTGGACAGAGGTGAAAAGAAACTCGCCCTAGGCCCCCCAAATAACTTTTAGCCAAGCCTGCAGCGCTAGCTGACAAACTTCCTGCGTACCGTTGGGCTCCACGCATGGCTGTCATCCAACCGGGGTATACATAAATGGCTCACCGTAGGGTGACTTTGGAACCATGATTATCCAGGTCTAGTCCCGGGAAACTTATCAGCTGGGCATCTGGCGGATATATCTCGCCTTCCTTAGTGGGACCTGAAGGCTGAAAACCCTTGGGTAGTCTCTGCATGATACCTTCGCCGTAGGCAACTGCTAAGGCTGTTGTTTTCCCCGCTCACTTGATGGAGCTCAAGTCGACCAAAACCTGATTTCCGATCCGCACGGAAACTTGGAAATTTGTTTTTTCCCCAAGGTGGAATCCTATCCTAGATAAGATTGGATGATGGGGATAACCCACCCAAGGTACTCCTGCAGAACCACGGTCTGCACCCTGTGAGTATCACTGCAATTCTAACCCCATAGGCCTTCCGGTCATCACAACTAAGTGTCCAATCGGTGGCATTGCATATCCGTTGCCCCTGTCCGTCCCCCCCCCGCCGTTCTCTAGGCAGTCTTCCTGGTAGTGGAATCCTGAGGCAGAACATAAAGGGACAAGAGAAGGGTCCACTTCCATGAGTCTTCATAGAAATACCAAGGCCAACAGCACTTCCTAAGGCCCACCATGCCGCCCTGCAGGCGCCTAGTGGGTCTGAAATGTTCCTTCCAAATGGTAGAAATCTTCTGGGTCTTTACACTGTAACACTGCTAGAGGCCTGTATCACATCCTCCTGGCCCAGGGACATCTTGACTGATATGCCACTTGGCACTGATTGCACTACCCCTGGCCTTTTTGTTTCTCATTAACCAGTGTAAAGTACCTCCCATTAGATCCTTCTTGCCTGAATTCAGTAGTCCTTGCTCCCTTGCATGTTGCCGGGAGTTCCAAATTCACACACCCCCTTGGGCATGTGTCTTTGGCTCTTTACATAGCCGGTCGGAGGGATAACGTTTATGCCTTCTATTGTTATCTGCGTAGGCCGCAGCCGTCATGGCCAATCCGCTAACCCTAAGGCTTCTAGAGTTCTTTCGTAAGGTTCACACTGAAGTGTTCTGTGGCCAGGAATTAACCCTCTGGCCCTCATACCTCAAGCTATACCCCACAGCTAGAGCAAACAAACACATCTTACTCCACGTTAGTTGTGTTGCATTGATTCAAACTCTGAGTTAAGGTGACCTTAGTCTGTCCAGCCCACGCACACTTTGCCTTGGCTGGATTGGACCTACCCCCTGCTTTGGGTTGGCCCCACAGTTGTAGGTTCCCCAGTGCCAGGCCATGACCCCTAGTTGGTCTCCTGGCTGCTGTTAGATCCTTGTTCACTGGGCTGTTTCCCATCTGGGGTGTTTTGCTATGCTGAAGGCGGAAGAGCCAATTCCACCCGCCATCCAACAGCATGGCTAGTGGTCACCTATTACTGAATGCATCCGAGCAACACTCGAAGAAGAACGGTGGGTTACTCACCAGCAACCATCCTTCAAGATGGGCTGCTCAGATCCATTCAGGTCCCTCCCCTCCATCTCCGCACCTGGAGTTGGTGACTCCTAGGAACTGGGGAGGGGTCAGGAGACGGTCACATATATAGCCACTGGGTGGTGTGGGGGGCAGTGGCCGCCTGCCCTCTTCTGACAGGCTAGGACAAAGGTTTTCCGACCAATCCGGCGCTCCGGCACAGAGACACCTATTACTGAATGGATCCGAGCAGCCCATCTCGAAGAAGGACGGTTACTGGTGAGTAACCCACCATTCCCACTTTAAGCAACTCATCGTGATGAACGAATACAGCAAACACAGCTAAAGAGAGTCAACCTTCCCAAAACCATGACATCTCACATCACTACTGAAAAAGCAGGCATTAAAGGATAATTTAGCAGGCCCCGGAACCTCCTTAATTTCCGGGCCCCCTTCAGACACATTTGGGCCCCCTTCACATACCCCAGCTACTGCCCCCCACCCCAGGTATTGCTCCCCAACATCTGCCTCCACCCAGCTACTGCTCCCCACCCCAGTTACTGCCCCACAAATGACTGCCCCCCACCCTAGCTACTGCCCCCAAAACACCTACCCCATGTCTTCCTCAGCCCCAATCCACATTCCCTAAGCTCCCTGCCCCACTGCCCCCACTCCAGCCCTTCTAACCCCCCTCACCCCAGCTCCCCCATCTTCACTTCACCCTTTCAGCCCCCCAGCCCCCCCATACCTCCCCAACCCACCTCCCCGAGTCCCTCCAACCCCTTCCCTAACTGCCCCCCCCGCCCTGCTGCCAGCTTCTCCTGTTCCCCCAAAACACCCCAAGCCTCCACTGGCTTCTCCTGCCCCTCTGAGACATCCCACGCCCCCTGCGAGCCCTTCCCTACCCCCCCCTTGCCCTGCCACCAGCTTCCCCTCCCCCATGCCCTTTCCCTGCTGGGCTGACTTGCCTGCCCCCAAACACCCCTCTGCCTGTGTCCTCCTTACCAGGCCACCATGTGGAGGGACCCCAGCACATGCTGAGGCTCTGGCCCTGAGCCT
This sequence comes from Podocnemis expansa, assembly GCA_007922195.1. NCBI lineage: Eukaryota > Metazoa > Chordata > Testudines > Podocnemididae > Podocnemis > Podocnemis expansa. The sequence continues at coordinate 27,103,909 of ML681971.1, forward strand.
GCTCTGATTAAGAGGTGCTGAGCATGCTCAGTCAGACGAGGCTGAGGGCAGGAGTTTTAAAAACTTCCAGGCCCAGCCTGGGGCAGTACCCTGCCACCTGCAGGTGTGCACAGCCCCTTGAGCCGGCCCTAGGGGAATGCACCAGAATTCTGTGTTTCATTGTGTTTCTATAGTTTTTAGGGGGCCCCGAATTCAGCATTCCAGTGCGTTCCTCTGTTTTTAGGGAGGGACAAAATACTGCCCCCCTAAAAATAGGGGTCCCAGAACACTGTTCCGGGGCGTTCTGGCTCACTGTAACTCCTGTGAAGAGGTGCACCCTTCACCCAAGTGGGAGGAATCCTGTTGGCTGACAGCTGGAGCAATCCAGTGCAGGCTTTTGTAAGGGGAGAGAAATGATTATTTATTCAGAGTCCACCCAGGTTCCATGAGAAATTGAATCTGTTAATCCTGAGTGCAGCAGTTACCAATCAGAACCAGATTAATAAAGCAGCAGAGGCTTCAATGGAGATGTACACAGATGTTACAGAACAAGCTTCCTTCACCAGCCTTTTTTGGATACAACCATCCATCTTTGGGGTATCAGGACTGCTTGTACCTTTGGACAGAGGCCAATGATTTCATGGTGGGGGCAAATGGGGAGGGGGGGAATTAACTATACAAGAAAGTTCCTAGGTCAGTAGAAACAGGATCTTTATCATAGAATCATAGGGTTGGAAGGCACCTCATAGGTCATCTAGTCCAACCCCCTGCCAGAGGCAGGACCACTCCTACTAAACCATCCCAGTCATGGTTTTGTCCAGCCGGGCCTTAAACACCTCCAAAGATGGAGATTTCACCACCTCCCTTGGCAGCTCATTCCAAGACTTCACCACTCTCCTAGTAAAAAAGTTTTTTCTAATATCCAGCCTCAACCTCCCTAACCGCAACTTGAGACCACTGCTCCTCGTTCTGTCCTCTGTTATTACCAAGAACAGTCGAGCTCCCTCTTCCTTAGAGCATCCCTTCAAGTAGTTGAAGGTTGCTATCAAATCCCCCCTCAATCTTCTCTTCTGCAGACTAAATAAACCTAATGCTTTCAGTCTTTCCTCATAGGGCTTGTGCTCCAGCCCTTTAATCATTTTGATTGCCCTCCTCTGAACTCTCTCTAGCATGTCCCTGTCCTTTTTGTAGTGGGGAGCCCAAAATTGAACACAGTATTCTAGATGTGGCCTTACCAGTGCAGAATAGAGGGGAAGGATCACATCCCTTGATCTGCTGGTAATACTTCTTTTGATGCAGCCCAGTATGCCATTGGCCTTTTTGGCAGCAAGAGCACACTGCTGACTCATATCTAGCTTCCCATCCACCATGACCCCCAGGTCCTTTTTTACACTGCTGCTACTTAGCTGAATGTTTCCCAGCCTGTAGCGGTGCATGGGGTTTTTTTGTCCCACGTGCAGGATTTTACACTTGTCCTTATTGAAGCTCATAAGATTTCTGTTGGCCCACTGTTCCAATTTATCTAGGTCTCCCTGAATCCTGTCCTTGCCCTCCAACGTGTCTACTGGTCCCCCCAGCGTGGTGTCATCCGCAAACTTACTGAGAGTGCAGTCTAGTCCATCATCCAGATCATTGATGAAAATGTTGAACAGAACCAGCCCCAGGACCGACCCCTGGGGCACACCACTCGTGACTGGCTGCCAGCTAGACATGGAACCATGGAACCTTTCTTTATTCACATCAGCAACCATGATCCCTTTGACCAGCCTCAGTGCAGCCAAATTACTTGCAGGTTGGGATTGTGGATATGAAGCCTGTTAGAGTCATTTTTATTGCCTGTCAGGTCTTTTAAAACATGATCGGCTAGAAGTGTACTAGTCTGGTATTTGTGTGCAGTGAGAGAGAGTCAGATCTGTTTGTTGCTCCTGGTCTACCTCTTTCAAAATGGATGTAATGCAAATACACTTGTTTGAATTTTATTACAAGAAATCAACACAATGGATTTTTTTTTATACTCTTGACTTGTAAAATCTGACCCATGATGGATCTCAGTAGCAGGGCATCTGTCAGACAGTATTACTTGGCCATTGTAAGTCCTTTAAAGAACCCTTTCCCTTCTTATTAAGCATATTCCCTCAAAACTCCCTTTCAGTTTGACTGCTTTTAATAGGGACTTGTTCTTGTCTTTGGCTCCTCAGGTTAGTAACTGTAAGAAGAATCTCTGGAGAAAACTAAGAAGCAAGTGAACAGCCATTGTTCATGAAATGTCATTCTCCCTCCCACTCAGTCAGGGCTCCTGGGTTCTATTCCTGACCCTACCACTGCCTTTCTATGTGGGTTGGGCTCCTCACCACTTCTGAATCAGTGGGTGTAATAACATTCTTTAGCTTGAGGATGAGGGGAGAGATCCTGGCTTAACACTGGGGCTCTCAAACTTTTTCATAGCATGTGCCACATCTTAATATATAGTGCCTCTCACTGACTCATCCCTCCTCCACTGCAGTCCTATGCTGTCCCTGTAGCAATTTCAGCAGGTGCTCAGATTAGGTCTGGCTGTCTTGTAAGCACATCTGCCAACTGGAAGCAAGGAGAAGGAGCTGGTGTTGTGACCAGCCAGTATGCTGGGACAATGATATTGACTTTCTTTGTGAAACACTTTGGGCTCTGTGTCTAACAGAATAGCAAGGTGGTGGTGACATCTACAAATGCCCTATTGACCATGGTTTAGGAATATTCCCATTGTCAATAAAGCATTTTGAGAGACTAAGTGAAAGATATTCCAGAAATGTACTTGGCCTTTTGTCTGCATTTGTTCTCCCTTGTCTTAGATTTAGATTGTAAGCACTTTGGGGCAGGACTCTCTTTTTGCTCTGTGTTTATATAGCACCTTGCACAGTGGAGTCCTGGGCACTACCATAACACTCCTAATAAATACCAATTGTAATGTACAGTGTCTCACGAGACCATTGGGTTTCTGGGCCATGGCAAGAGCTCCTTGGTGCTAAAGTAACAAATAATACATTAAAAAATGTTATTTATTAGAACTGCTCCCGTTCTTTTAATAATACTTTGGATGAGTAATGCTGCTTGTCAAATTTATTATTAAACAAAGATTATTGCCGGTAGCAGACCAGCACTAGAGCCAGCTGAATTTTACATTCAATATAGAATGCATTTTTTTCTTCAATATATTTTTGAATGAATTTTACTCAATATCTGACCAGCTCTACTATTTATTAAGCATGTGATTTATTTTATTGCCTGTCATATTTAATTTAGGCAATATGTTCTGCCTATTTAAATTTCTCCTCTTACTTCAATAGGGTCCTAATATGTATGTTGATTCACAATGTTAAAAACAGTAAAAAGCTGTTGTGTTAGATCTCAGAGGAGGCTGCATTTTAATGGTGGGTAAGGTATAACTGTATCTGTTGTATACATGCACTTGGAAGGATACAATTTTTCCTCAAGAAATGTTTGATTTCACCATACATACACAAACTTATATAAACATATTTCCACTAACAATAAAAATTTGCAGAAAGTTCTGCTTGAGAATTTATTAGAGTATGATTTAAGGATATTTATTAGTATATTTTGACATGTGATGTTAAAGTTTTATGCTATAATAACTATAAAGATTTAACTTTTTGACTAGCAGTATCTACCCTCATTAAATAATTATTGTCTGAACCCACCCATAATTTCCAAAATTTAAATAAACATAAAAAAGCTTAAAACCCAGAACTTAACATAGCTGTAAAGATTTAAAATCAATAAAATAGAAAAAATGTTTTAATAAAGAGCAATGTTATCTGTCACATTATTTTCAAAAAGGAATTCTGCCAAGCCAAGCCACACATCCCGCATGCACGCAGTCTGTTAAGACTTAACTTTGAGTGGTCTCAGTGAGATTACTCACAGAGTGGAAAGATAAGCATGTGAAAAAGCCTTGCAGATCCACAGCCTTTGGGCTGCACTGGACTCTAGAAGTACATAAGAGAGATGTCATATCACTGCTGCTGAAAAACAATATACAGTAAAAGCCTCACAGAAGCAAAAGTGTAGTTTTTGCCTCAGTTTAGCTAGTTGAGGTCAACTGCAGAAAGGCTGGGGGTAAGGCAGAGCATTGGCCATAAATAGCTACATAAAGGCAAAAGCTAATGCCTTGCCTCCACTAGGATTTTACATTGATGTAGCTAGCTTGAGACTGAAAAATACAGTCCCCTTTTTCAGTGGAGAGAGAGCCACAGAGGGCCTCAGACCTCAACACCCTTCACCTTTGGGGTGTTCAATCTAGATGTTTTGGCCCAGGCAAATCACTCACTTTTTGTATACACACAGTGTGATGGTAACAGTGACAGAGATGGGCTACTAGAAGCTGCCCCAGCCCCAAGAAAAACAGTCCTTAATTCCCATGGCCCCCGACCTTTGATTTCCCCGACTTCAATGTTAAGTGTAAAGAACCACGGGCTTGATTCTCACTCCAAGTCAATGTAGCCCACAGTAACAGTAGGAGCCCTAAGTGGGTGTAAATATAAAGCATGTCTCCTATAAAGCCTCTTTACATGACAAAAGGATATGCAGCCTTCAAGTGAATAAGAACCAGACTCACAGATTCTAAGGCCTGAAGAGACCCTCTAGTCTGATCTCCTGCATAAATACAGGTCAGAGAATTTCTCCCCAGTGATCACATAACCTCACAGACTTTAAGGACACTAGGAATCTGTGAAGGGGTAGACTTACACCACACTCCAAAAGCCCAGCATATTCTATTGGCAGTGGAAGCCCCACCCCCTAAACTCTGCTGGGCATGCTCCAGATGCTGCCCTAGTATAAAAGAGAGCAGCTCAGCTCAGTCTGGGCTGACTAGCAAGGAAGAAGGCTATCTGCTAGAGGTGCCTGTCCAGGAGCTGCTTGAGCCCCCCCTGTGGAGCATGAGTGACCTGGGAGGTTTCAGTGAGGAGCCAATATGCCCAGGGAAACTCTTGGAGCCAAACTATAGGAGACCCATGAGAGGACTGCCCCAACAAGCTTGATAGTCAATGTTCCCTCTAATTTTTTGTAGGCTGTATGTGAAAAAAATTCTTTGTGTGTGCTAATATTAGGACTGGTGAATTTTTGTGTGTGTGGGTTTCACAACCTGTGTGTGTGTGCGCAGCATAGAGGGAATAGTGCTGGTAGGAAGTACCCCAAGGGGTCTGACAGGGAGGATCTGGGATGGTAGAGGGACTGAGTCAGTGTGTTTCAGTCAGGATCCCTGCTGACTTGGTGCCATAACTCAGCACTGATAGGGCCCTGGGCTGGGGCTCAGTGGAGTGGGAGGGCCTGAGCCTCCCTGCCTGCACCTTACCCCTTAGAGGATGCTTTGTATAGACTGTGGCCATGAGGCCATGTTGACCTGACCTGAGGGCTGTTCACAGATGGTGGGTATTGATTCTGTGGCCATTAGACTGTGCTGCTCTGTCCAGAGGGCTGCACATTGTTACTGATATTGAGTATTGAGTTTGCTGAGGCACCCTCCTGGCTCATGCACCTGGCGGCTTACCCACTGGGGGTGCTAGAGGGGGAATACCCCATGATAGTGCTGTAATAATCATCTTGTCTCACCTGCACAATGCAGACCCTTAACCTATGAATGAGTTACTGAAGTCCTCAAAATAATGGTCTGAAGACTTCAAGGTGCAAAAAACCCACCAGCAAGTGTCCCTGTGCCCCATGCTTCAGAGAAAGGTGAACCTCTACCCAAAACTTCTGCCAAACTGCCCATGGGGGGAAAACTTTTTCCCAATCCCAAATGTGGTGAGCAGCTAAACCCTGAGCCTGTGGGCAAGACTGACCAGCCAGACACCTAAAAAGAATTCTCTGCAACTCAGAAGCCACGCATCTAACTTCCCATCACAGGCCACTGGGCATATTTGCCACTGGTAATCAAAAATCAGTTAATTGTCAAACTAGGTTGTTTCATCACCCCCTCCCCTCCACAAACTTAGCAAGCTCAGCTTTGAAGCTAGCTAGTTTTTTCACCCCATTACTCCCCTTAGAAGGCTATTCCACAGCTTTACTCCCCTGATGATTAGAAACCATCCTGTAATTTCAGACCTAAACTTCCTAATGGCCCAGTTTATGTCTATTTGTTCTTAGTCCACATTGGTGCTGAACAGGTTGCCAGATACCAAAGTATGGAAAGGAGGACAGAGACGAACAGAAAGGAGAACATTGGAGGACACCACTGTTTCCTCTAAGGCGCGTGGCAGCGCGCTTAAAAAAATCCTGCCGCGCAGGATTTTCCTGCCCCTGCACATGGGGCAGTTCAGGGCGGCAGCGTGGCCAAGGAAAGACGCACCAGAGTGCTGAGTCCGGGCACGAGCCTCAGCCCAGCCCCTCGGCCGAAGGAAGGGAGGGTCTACAGGCTTGGGTCAGCCCTGCCACTCCTCCCTCTCCTCCCCGCCCCTCCCTTCCTCAGAGACTGTGGAGGCTCCGCCTCTTCCAGCCGGGGCCCAGCCCCACCCTCCAGCCCAGGCTCATCCTTGCTGGCCAGCACCGTGGCCTCCTGCCCCCCGCCCAGCTCTTTGGCCAGTAAAGAGGGGGGGGAGGGGGAAGGGGAGGGGGAGGGGGTTGGTCAGGCAGCTGGCACAGAAAGCGTGGGGGCAGGGAGGGTGTGTGGGGAGGGGGGAGAAGGGCTCAGGATGGTGGGCTGGGGAGGGCTTGGGGGGGCTGAAAGAGGTGGCATGAAGATGTGGAGCTGGGGGTGGGGTTTAGGAG